>JASDQU010817402.1:0-18528 GCA_032191745.1 Picea mariana
GGGGAGAAAATAAGTTGTACGGATCGGATGCTATAGTTGGAGGTCCAAACCAATTAGCACAGCCGTTCAAGGTTGTCATCAATGCCAAAGGGGGAGATTTTTGGAAGGTTTACAATTGGGAGTAAGCTTGTCATTGATGGCAAGAACAATGATGGCAAAGATCAGCGATGGAAAAGAACAACGATGGCAAGAACAACGAAATCATGAAGTGACGAAATCGCAAGGTGGACGAAATCGCGAAGTGGCGAAATCGCGAAGGTGGACGAAATCGTGAAGCATCGAAATCGCGAAGTTGCGAAATCGTGAGAAGATCTAGGTCGTAGGATCTGGGGTATCTACGAAGGCTCAATAGTCGTTAGATATGGTGAAGCTGCAAGGCGGATAAGTCCAAGAGTCATCCAACTCCCCAAAACTGTGAAGGAATCTTGGTCGTCCATCGGGGACAGTCATGGACCATTGATCAAGAGGACACGTGGCGTAAGATCGTCATGTCGCTGACTGGAAAGTCAAAGGAACGGGGTTCCCTAACTTATTGAATTCGCAATATGCAAAATCACGAAATAATCTTGACTGTCAGATCACCAAGGGTTCTGAACCATTGATCTAAGCTCCATCTCGGAGCTTCGCCTATTGCGACTTGGAGAGGTAAGAAACATAACCTTCGAAATCGCGATTTAATCGTAGTCGTTAGATCAAGGTGTGATCTGGACCGTCGACTCCATTTCGGAGTTTCGCAAATCGCGACTTGAAGAGGCAAGAAATACGACCATTGAAATCACGATTTAATCGCAGCTATCAGATCAAGGTGTGATATGGACCGTCGACTCCATTTCGGAGTTTTGCGACTCACGACTTGGAGAGGCAAGAAATATGACCATTGAAATCGCGATATGCGAAATCACGATTTAATCGCAACCATAGATTCATCGAGATCGTGGACCGTTGATTCAAGATTCATTTCGAAGTTTCTCCTATCGCAACTTGGAGTGACAAGAACCTCTATCGAAGGAATCGCGAGATGCGAATTCATGATGAGATCTGGACCGTAGATTCATTGAGATCGTGGACCGTTGATCTCAACTCCATCTCAGGGTTTTAGGGATCGCAACTTGGAGAGTCAAGATGCCTCATCTCCAGACTCACGAAATGTGAATTCGCGAAAAGTGCTTTATGCATAAGCGTGTGGTCTCAGCCGGTGGTCACACCATCGAAGAGCTAAAGAGAAGAGTACGTGTAGACAAGCTTCTTTTCGGCGTTTCAGGGATCACGACTTGGAGAGTCGAGATGCCTCATCTCCAAATTCACGAAATGCGAAATCGCGAAAGCGCTTGGTCATAGCCATGGTCATATAAAGGAAGGAGCTAGCACATCAAAGCTCTGTTTCGGAGTTTCGGAACTCGTGACATGGAGACTCAAGATGTCTCATCACAGAATCTTTGAATTGCGAAAGTGCAAAACGACTAAATAACACAAGAACCCATCAGAGTTAATCCAACGATGTAGGTGAATCTGAGCATAATCGGAGGGCTATTGTTGCACGTCACAGTGTAACTGCTAGAAACCACTGATGGTTTCTGCCAGAGGACTCGAAGACACTTCAGGGTGATTGACAAAGGAGATGAAGAGTCTCTGGGAATCTTCAAGANAAGAGGGATGAAGATGCTCATGGAGGCAATTGACAGTTGGATGAGCATTGAAGCTTATAACTGGAACAGAAAAGGTGAACTCGACTATCACAGAGAAGACGGAGAGTCTCAACTGCCAGAGAGGCTGAGGAATCTCAGCATAACATACAGTGATGATGAACGAGTGGAAAAATGGCCAGAGAAGCTGAAGAGTCACGATGATGATCAGACAGAGCACTCGAGTTGTGGAGGATATCGGCGCAGTGTGAGTATGCAGAGGTATTGCACACATTTCATGCACAAGGTGCACAAGAGCTATAAATACACAGTACAGAGAAGAGATGTGGTTGTTGTTGTTGCGGGGATTGTTGTGGATGTTGTTGAAGGTGATTCATGCATGAAGAAAGATCAGAGTGCAACAGCTGAATAGAACAGAAGAACTGTGCAGTGAATGGACATGGCACACAGAGCATAAAAGTAGAAGAACAGAATGGGCAACGGATGCATGCTGGAAGACAGCGAGGAAGTTTGAGTAGAAAAATCTTGCAGAACAGTGATGAGACTGGTAAGTTGTTATTGAACACTATATCATGTAATAGGTTTTAGTATTTCATATTCAGAAACCAGGGAGGTTGGGAGGTGCTAGGGAAGATTGGTGTCCTCAGAGGTTCAAGTGGGGTCTTGAACACAGGGAGTTGGTGCTTCCTTCTAGTTGGCGCTAGAGAAACCAGGGAGTTGGTGCTTCCTTCTAGTTGGAGCTAGAGAAACCAGGGAGTTGGTGCTTCTTTCTAGTGGGTGCTAGAGAAAAACAAAGAGTTGGTGCTCTCAACAAGTTGCAGCTTGCAAAACAGAGGTTGTAGCCTCACAATGAGTTGGTTCTCAAATGTATGATAATGTAAAGAATGTAAATAATACTTATCATATAAAGAAGAAGAGGTTTTTACCCTGTATGGGTTTCCTTGGGAAATATCCGTCTCTGTGTTTCTCATATATGTGACTGATGTTGAATGTGTCATTGTTCATTTCCCTGCATTATTGTTATCATCATTGAGTGCCTTGTAAATATTTTAAAAGAAGCATAATTGTTTAAGCACGGTGACCACTGATTCACCCCCCTCTCAGTTGTCCAACAATGAATTCCACTTAAATTGTGTGTTATGTTGTGTCTACGATTTAATGGCGGTATTGAACTGTGTTTTGAGGGTTTGTGTTATGTTGTGTTTGCATTTTAATAGAGGTATTGTACTATGTTTTGAGGGTTGTTATGTCGTGTCTACAAAAATGGAATGGATTCCACTTAATTTTTGTGTTATGTTGTGTCAGCGTTTTAATGGCGATATTGCAGTGTGTTTTTAGGGTTTGTGTTATGTTATGTTTGCATTTTTATAGCGGTATGGTACTGTGTTTTGAGGGTTTTTGTGTTTTAATGGCGGCATTGTACAATGTTTTGAGGGCTTTTGTGGCTTTTCATTGAAATTGTAGGGTGGGTTTATGTTGAAGAGTCATTTTAGGAAGCTTTGGGAATGTGCTACTTTGAGGGAGAGCTTTGACCACCGGTCCGATAGTGTCGATTTTCGGGTTTTTAGTGGGTTTGTCTGAAGGATTTTCTATAATGTGATGAGAAAAAACGCCAAATGTGGTGGGTGGTATGTCTGTCTATGCAACCCTTACAAGGCTTTGTTTTTTAATCATGCAGGGTTTTTGCAAGGAATTTGAATGCAAAGAAGAAAATAATTGCTGGAATGTGCAGGTGTTGAAGTTCAGTAGCGTTTAGGACTGATGTTTTCCTATGAATTCAGGCTGGATTTTGAAACTTTTGTTTCCCAGGTCCAAGGTTAGAATAGCTAATATGCTTCTACTGCAAACTTGAAAAGGGTTTTGTTGTTATGGTGAATACAACAACAGTGTCTGGTTTTGCTTCTTCGGCTTCTTCTGGACATTTGAACCCATGTTCCCGGGAGTTTACACCAGGTCCTTATGCCATGTTCCAACTACCACCACAACCAAAAATCTATTATTCATGCATGACCTTATGTTTCACCCACGACAGGTGCGTGTTCGATTCCTGTGACTCTAGTCATGCCCTTGTATAATGCTTCTGGTATGGGCATTTGTTATCCTGCTGCTTCAATTCAACAACCACTCTGGGGTAACAGGCAACAGCAACAACAACATGTTCCAATTGGATTTCAAGGGGATGCTAGAAGCCATTGTCTTCCATTAGTGCCCTATTCACGCATTATAGCTACAATGAAAACAAAAACATGAGCGACATTGGTGTTGTGACTCATAGTGGGAGCAATGTCGCGGGTTCAAGTTCTGGGGTTGTTTATCCATTAGGCTGAGAAAATCCATCTCGAGCGTTGCTTTTAAGTTCTGTGCCCACTGGATTCAGTGAATAGGATTTGAGGTAGGAATTGGACGTTTGGGGTCCTGTGAATGCTCTCGAGTGACATTTTAAAATTCCAGAGACTCAATTGCACCTCACTGTAGACATAAATGTCCCTCATTATAGCCCCTTGCTTCTGTGTATAAAAATTGTCGTTGATTCCTTCGTTCTTTCTCGTAAAATATTTCATTCTTTCTCGTAAAATATATCTCCTGTGTATAAAAATTGTCCTAGATTCCTTCGTTCTTTATCGTAAAATCTTTCATTCTTTCTCGTAAAATATATCTTGTCGGGATCAGGGCAATCAACCTCATTTCATGCCGATCATAAATTTTATGCAGATCATAGAGGCGGGGGTAAAAAAAAGACAAATTTGTATTTATTAATACTTCACTAACTGATCATGGCTTTTATGTAGATCATAGAGGCAGGAGTAAAAAAAAGACAAATTTGTATTTATTAATACTTCACTAACTGACTGATATGAGGCGGTGGGGAAAAGAAGGCCACAAATTTGTATTTATTAATACTTCACTGACAGAAAGGAAGATAGGGCGGTTTCGAAGGAGGAACAATATTTATTAATACTTCACTGACAGAAAGAATGACGGGGCAAATGTATTTATTAATACTTCAGTTTTCCGCAAAGGAGGCCAACGGAGAGGGAGACGTCAAATCAGACAGCTGGAGGTGAGGTCGAATCCAACAGCTAGTGGAGGTGTTTAAATACAAAGTGAGTTGGTTCAGACAACTGGAGGTGAGTTCGAATCCGAGTGTTTAAATACAAAGTGCTTTGGTTCAGACAGCTGGAGGTGAGGTTGAATCCGACAACTAGTGGAGGTGTTTAAATAAAAAGTGGTTTGGTTTGGTTGACAGGTATTATGGAGGTGTTTAAATACAAATTGGTTTGGTTTGGTTGACAGGTATTAAGACGATTGGTATTCTACAAAAGTTGTCCATATATATATATATATATATATATATGCCAAGGAATAAATATGTACTTTTAATAATTTAAAAATTATGATTTAATTTTTTATATTTTTGTAAGAATTTAAAAAATTATAATTTAATTTCTTATAAGAGATAAATTGTAATTTGAAATAGTATTTGGTTTTAATATAAGATTAAGGTTGTATGTTAATAAAAATATATTATTTTATTGAAGTTTTAGTATAGGATTAAGATTTAGTCATGATTGTATGGAGTATTGGATTTCTTATAAATACTATTTAGGCTAATACTATTTTTTGATTTTAGTGTAAGATTTAAAACTAATTGTAATTGGCTAAGCTCTCATTTTTCTCATGCCCAAACAAAATAGTTATAAAGTTACTAGCATACCCTCAAGCGGGGGAAAGGGAATGCTCATAAATTATGAAGAAATTAAAACAATATTTGGGGTTGGTTTTTTACTCCTAATTAAAATGGGTCATAGATTTAGGGTTGTTTTTTTACTCATGTCTTTACTCTCTAAATCTAAATGTTTTTCAGTTGTCGTAATCCCCTGTTTCCCACCATTTAAACTAAGAGGATTAATAATTAGTATACATTCATCCTAATTAAAGTCATTCACAGATTTGGGATTGTTTTTGACCCATCAAATTTCTTCACAAATCTAAATCCTTGGAGTCACAATCTCCTCTTTCCCACCAGTTAAATAGAGTAGAAATTGTGCAGGGTTTTAAATTTCATTCTATTCCAACGCTACATTCTATTCCAATGTTACATTCATGAAATTATAAATGTATAGGATATAATTTCCAGGATAAAGTCCACCATTTCCAAGGCTCCGGCCAAAAAAATATGAAATGTTCAAATGATTCAACAACTTACCTCCAGTTCAATATTTTGAGCCAAAAATTACATTTCAAATTTAAATGAGAAGGTGAAAACTCATATCCTCTAACTGCTACATTCCTAAAAAAAGACCTCTCTTTCTCGTTTTGCAAGTGATTTCAACCACAAAAACAGTTGTTTTGCAAGCGATTTCCACCACAGAAAAAACCAACGTTGTTAAATTTCTCACGTATTTAAGAAAATACACCTCATCTATACTTGGGTATACTTCGAACCTATGGATGATGAAACGCTCATGCAACACCAACCCAGGACAAGAATCCAACACATAATTAGCAATAAACCTGCAAGACATGATCCCAAAAAACCCAAATTCGAGGACTTTAGACCTGTAGACAACAAAAAGATACTCAAACCACAACCAGTAACCCACATAGAATTTGCAAGGGGATTCTATAGCTACCAGGGACTGTCGCTTTGCTTCAAGGCTGGAATAGAAAAGAGGAAGATGGTGCTAGAACCTCGGCATTCCCATCACCAGTTTCTCCGATGAGGGTTTGGTGTTTGAATATGGGGTTGAGATGTGGACGTAGAAGGCCATAACATCACATAGATGAGGATGTCGTAACTACGCCATAGATTTCAGTTCCACGATCTATTTCTAAAGCTCTTCATAAATCCAAAATAAAAAATTCATCAACAATAAAATAACAAACGAAACCCTAAATATTGAGTCAACCCTCAAATTGAGATAAGATAATCATACCTTGGGCGGCTCAGAGGTGATCCGAGTAATGTCGGCATCTATTTTCTCACAAAACAAGAAACTGTGAAAGAAACAAAAAATATAGTAGACAAAACGGGAACAAGAATGTGCAGAGCGCACAATTGTATTAGATGATAGTTTAAAGATATAAAGGGAAAACAAAACCACCAAATCAAGAAGTCAGAAGCTAATCCTAATGACTGGTACAGCTGGCCAGAACAACTGGCAGTGTACAATCACTCCCTATTGAGATTAAAACTAACACTCCCTCTTAAACTCAACAGTTACAAACATCAACACTGATAATGCCCAAGTGTTGTCTATGAAAACCAAAAATGGTTTTTCCCAGTGTCTTTGTAAATATGTTTGCGAGCTGGACTCGTGAGGCACAAAATTAAAGTGTGTTTTCACCATTATTGACTAGCTCGTGTATGAAGTGAAAGCGAGTGTCAATGTGCTTTCTTTTCTTATGAAAAACATAGTTTTTTGATAAAGAAATTGCTAAAGTATTGTCACAGAAGATAGGAGCTGACTCCTTTTCTGTATGTGACATGTCATTCAATAGTATTTGCAACCACACAACTTGATAGGAAGATGATGTAGTAGCAACATACTCTGCCTCTACAGAAGATATTGAGACAATGGGATGCTTTTTTGATGCCCAAGAAATCAGATTCGTGCCCAGGTGAAAAGCATACCCTGAGGTGCTTTTTCGGTCATCTAGGTTGCCTGCAAAATCACTGTCAGTGTAACCAGGAAGATTATTATCTTTTGACTAAGTGTACCATAAACCAAAATAGAGAGTGCCAAAAACATATTTTAGAATCCTTTTCGCCATCTTCTAGTGAGAATCTTTGGGAGATTCCATGAATCGGGAAACAAAGTCGGTTGCATACATAATATCAGGTCTAGTTGTTGTATGATACAACAAACTACCTACTAAATTTTGTACAAAGTAGAATCCATTGTAGGGCCTTCATCTTGCTTGCTCAATTTTGTGCCTAGGGGTATAGGATTTTCTGTTGGATTGCATTCTTCTAGGTAGAATCTTTTGATGATGTTTGTTGCATACTTTTACTGACAGAAAAAAATTCCTTTGGTTGATTGGTCAACCTCAATCCCCCAAAAATATTTCATTATGCCAATATCTCTCATCTCAAACTCATATTTAATGGCATGTTTAAAACTTTTTAACTCAATATTTTCAATATATATCATGTCATCAACATATAGACAAACAATCAGAATTTTACCTTGCTAATCTATTTTGGTTTATAGAGTTGGCTCATTTTGGATTTTGCTAAAACCACTCTTGATCAGGTAAGTATCAATTTAGTCATACCAAGCTCTTGGAGCTTTCTTTAAGCCATATGAGGATTTCTTCAACTGATACACTTTGGTTGGATGCTCTTTGACTTCAAATCCAAGTGGTTGATCCACATAGACCTCTTCTTCTAAGACACCATTCAAGAAAGATGACTTGACATCCATCTGGTATACTTTCCATTTGTGTTGAGCTTCTATGGCTAAGAGAGTCCTTACATTGTCCAACCTTGCTACTGAAGTAAAATTTCACCATAACCAATGCCTCGTTGTTGTGAGAATCCTTTATCAACAAGTCTTTCTTTGTGTTTTTCAATCTGCCCCTTTCCATTGAGTTTAGTTTTGCAAACCCACTTGACACCAATACTTGTTTTATGTCTGGGCAGATCAACAAGATCCCATGTCTTGTTCTTCTCAATATAGTCAATTTCTTGGTTCATGGCTTGAACCCAATGTGGCTCTTTCGCTGCCTCTTTAAAAGATGTAGGTTGACATGAAATTAATGCAAAAAGATTGTTCTTATCAATATCATCCAACTATTGATGGATCTCTCTCAAGCTTTGAGTTCGCTAATTTTGAAGTTTAGAGAATGAATTTTTTCTTGAAGAAGAGTTGTCCTGAGAACTTTCAAATTGTCCTTGTACCTACAATCTTGGAAGGATAGGCTGATGTGTTTTTTGTCCTAAATTTTCTGTGTTTTTAGGAAGTGGCAGCAAGGGATTTTGACTGTCCATAGGGCGATTTCCAGACTCACTCTAGAATTGATTTTCAATAAATTCAACATCTCTGCTGAGAATTAGTTTCTTTGAAATCAGATTGTAGAGTCTGTAGGTTTTGGATGTTTCACTGTAGCCAACAAAAATGCATTTTCACTTTGATCATCAAGTTTCTTCCTCAATTCGGAAGGTATGTGAGCGAATGCAATGCATCCAAAAGTCCTAATATGAGAAACATTCATTTGTGTCCCACTCCATGCTTCTTGAGGGATATTCATGTTGACTCTAGTGGTTGAGGATCTATTCAGAAGATAAACTGAACATGCTACAAATTTAGCCCAAAATAGATTTGACATAAATTTCTCTCTGGGAAGGCTCCTTGCCATGTTCATTATAGTCTATTTTTTCCTATCAGCCACTCCATTTTTTTGTGGAGTATACTTTCCCATGGTTTTCATGATTATGCCTTGTGATTTGCATAAATTTGCAAATCTTGTTGAACAGTATTCTCCTCTGCCATCTGAACTGAGAATCTTCACATATTTCCCACTCTATTTTTTAGTTTCAGCCTTGAACTTCTTGAACTTTCCAAAGGTTTCAGACTCGTGTCTGAGGAAATAGATCCATATTTTCCTACTAAATTCATCAATAAATGTTAGAAAATAAAAGCTACCACCTATTGAATTTGTTTGCATTGTTCCACATAGGTTAGTTTGAACCAAATCTAAGTGTTGTTTGGATTGAGTAGGGGACTGTGGAAAGTTGTTCTTGTATGTTTTCCAAGAATGCAAGACTCACATGGTGAATTTCTCTCTTTGAATATAGGTAGACCTTTGACCATGGAGTGCTTCTGTAGAAGGATTAGACTTTGAAAGGGAAGATGTCCAAATATTGCATGCCAAATCATAGTTTCATTGGGGGTGGATGCACTTTGTGCATAACTTTGGGTCAAATTTGCAGTTCTAAGGGTTAGGGGAAACCCATTGTTCCTAGTCATGTGGATTTTAGAAATCATTTTTCTATTGGGAGGTTTGTCATATATCCTACATGATGCTCCTTCAAAAATTACCTTATAACCATTTTCAACTAGCTGTCCTACACTTAACATATTATGTTTTAGATCTAGAACATGATAGACATCGTTTATGTCTCTCTTTACATCTTGTTTAGTGAGAATAGGTACAGTTCCTTTTTCCTTGAAATTTGACTAAAGAGTCACCTCCAAGTGTAATATCAGATGAAATAGAATAATCAATGAAAGGAATTACATCTTTGTTACCTGTCATGTGATTGTTGCATCCATTGTCCAACAACCAGAGGTCCTTGTGTTGTTCTTTAGTTTTGTGACATGAGAGAAACATCCCATTTGAGGTGTCTCCTTCATGATTTGTGACATGGGCTCTGCCTCAGTGATGATCTACTTGATTCTTTCTACATTCAGATTCATAGTGCCCATACTTTTTGTAGTAATAGCATTGTATGCTTGCTTTGTCATTTGATCTCCTCCCTCTGCCTCTTTGAGGCTAGAAATTCTGATTCTGATTTTGATGTGTTGGACCTTCACTTGAGTGATGGTTTCTTGGACTTATCCCTCTTCCTATGTGACCTCTCCCTCTGCCTCTACCTCTCCCTCTGTTGAAAGAGAAATGAGTCTTGAAGGCATTGGCTATTGAATCATCTTCTAGATGGAGTTTGGTCTCATGAGACAATAGAGAACCCATGAGTTCATCTATTGAAAATTTTGACAGATCCTTGGATTCAAGGATGGTTGTAACAACCATTTCAAATTTATTTGAAAGAATTATGAGGACTTTCTCAACAATCCTTTGATCAGGGATGGGTTCACTAGTAAACCTAATCTGGTTTAAAATTCCCATGACTCTGGTCATAAATTGATCAACATTTTCAGACTATGTCATTTTTAAGGTCTCAAAATGTGTCCTCAAGGTCTGTAGCTTTACTATTTTGACCTTGTAATTTCCCTAGTAGATTATACTAAGAATGTCCGAGGCTTGTTTTGAGGTAACAATGCCTGTGATATTTGAGAAAATTGAGTCATCCATTGAGTTTTGAATCCATAACTTGGCCTTATTCTCTCTTTTCCTATGTTCTTCCTAAGCAACTCTTTCTTGATTTTTCATGGCAACTAGATCTGTTGGATCTAGTTCCACATAGCCAAGATCCACTGGATCCCAACAACCATGTGCTTGTAAGAAGGATCTCATTCTAAGAGACCAAAATTCATAGTTCTTCCCAAGATGAATTGGCCCTTGTGTGGGTCCTAAATTGTTAGATGTGGGAGTTCTCGTCTGGTGACTTGTGCTATCCTCCGGAGTGCCGAATCTCTGGAGTGACATAAGCTTGATCCTAGCGGTCTACATGTTTCCTGAATGAGTGGTCAGGATCCACTTCGGTGCTTCGGCCTTTCGAGGATTGTTCCTTTACTGCTTTACATTGCTCTCAGAGTGTCATATCGTCGAACTGTCGAATGGCTTCCATGTGTCTAGTGTGATCAATGACCTGGATTTACTCCATCTCTTTGGAGCTTTGGGAGTTTAGGAGTTCTTGACTCATCACACCCTAGTTCTTCCAGAGTGTTGGTGCCCCATACCTCCTCCAATCTACTGCCATGTGGTCTTTACAAAGATGGTCTGGATGTACTCCACTCTTCGGAGCTTCAGGCGATTGGTAACCATTAGCACATGTGCACTAATTCCTCTGAAGTACGAGATCGCCGAATACAGGGATCATCTGATACATGTCTACTGGATCCAACGATCCTCGGTTACTTCGGCTCTCTGGGACTTTGGGAACCTGGACATCTTCTCGACCAAGGTTCTATAGAGTGATATACCACCAGACTATAGGATTTTCTAACACGCGTCCTCTTCCTAGATCGACGAATAATATTTATTCCAGGCTTCGAAACTTTGGGAGATTTGACTCCTCTGCAACCCTTGCAAGAGATTTTATGAATACGTGAAGTCCTTTGTCTTCTCTACATGTGACCAAGAGCTATGACCTCAGCTTAAACCTTTGGGAACTTATCTCTCTTTGTGAGATCAACGGTCGTGTTTAAATGGACCATGAAGATCGACAACCACAAATGATTGTGGACCTAAACTTTCTCATGCTTTAATTTCCATCCCGATCTCCACAATGTGAAGATGCTCGTCTATAGTGGGGTTGATGTCCATCGTTGATCTGTTGATCTAGCAAGATAAACCATCTTGAGGGATTGTAGAGTCTAAACTTGCAGACTCTTTAATTTTCTTTTTGATTTCCACAATGGATCTCCACCGTCGATCTACCTTCAATGAGCTCTGATGGTCATGATTTAATCTTTTCTTGATCTGACGACTATTGTCGCTCGTATTAAGATCTAATTACCAAGATATATTTGGATTCTCTATGTGATTTTCATCCTATTTGGGCTTGATTTGATGACCCATATCTGTTACCGCGGTTGATCTAACGACTGTGGTAGCTTCTCCTCTGCTACTTCTGCATATTCCTACTGAAGAAAGGATTCCACGAATTCTTAAATGCTTCGTCTTTGAATCTCCTTTTGTAGGGCTTCCTCCTCGCGCTGTGGTGTCTCCAACACTCCTTTAACAGACTAACGTTTTCAACACTCCTTTAGTGGACTTCTCTCTAGTCTCTTTTAGTGGACTTCTCTCCAGCCTCTATGAAGAGTCTTACCTCCCGCGCTTCGATACCATGACAAAACAAGAAACTGTGCAAGAAACAAGAAACATAGTAGATAGAACGGAAACAAGAATGTGCAGAGTGCACAATTGTATTAGATTATATTCGAAAGATATAAAGGGAAAACAAAACCACCAAATCAAGAAGTGTAACACAACTAGCCTCTAGGTGCTCTTTTAAGGGGTGTGGCATCATAAATTCGTTTTCCTTAACTATATCAAACCCTCCATTCGGGTTCTCTATCCCCTTCTGCTCATCTAGAGATTTCCAGCCATGGTCTCCATGCTCAAAATCGAGCTTAGAGATGGAGATTATACCTCTCCCAAGTTCCTTGGGTGTTCATTGGTTGAGGCCACGGGGCTTCCACATGGGTCCGACTCAATATAATTCTCTTTGAGTTCTCTGATATCCCGAAACTTCCAACGTTTCTAATTCTATGGAGAAAATCCATCCATCAACAAATCCAACGACTGGATTGGGTCCTCGGCTAACTCACAGGCTAACGAGGAATTCGACATTTGACCTTCAGATTTAATCCAGGCCTATCCCCTTCCCTCCATCTACAATCGCATACAACCACGGGATATGACCATACTCCCAGACAATAGGCGCCAAGACCACCACCGCACAAATCCTCTGGAGTGGCAAATCTCTCAAGTTCACAATCTGATGCCCCATGTCCTCAGAGCATTTGACGACTTTGATTCACTTCAGAACTCTAGGATTTGACAGTTCTAGAGTCTTCACATACACAAACCTCCAGAGTGAGATCCTTTTGGAGTGTCGAGTCTTTTGACATGCATCCTCCTTTAGTAAATGATCATGATGAAATCTGACGCTCCATCCTTCGAGATTTCTCGAACCACCCAACACCACTTTCCTTCCAGAGTGAATTTTCTCTGAAGTGGAATATCTTCTAGCATGATTCCTCCTTCATAGACGGATGAGATGACTTCATGACTCTGGCCTTCGTGAGTCCTTGCACCTCCACTCTTCAACTCTTTTGGAGTACTACTACTCCGGAGTGCAGGATCTGGCGACACCTGTCCTTACCAACGGATAGCTCAAATCTGTTCCGGCTGCCGGCCCTTCAGAAGTCTTTCCACCCTTCTTCTGTCACTTTTTTGGAATGAGGGATCTCCCGACACGTGTCTCCAACTGACAGACGACTGAGATCTTCTCCGCTACTTTGGGCTTCGGGGTTTTTTGAAGCACCTCACCTCATTTCCTCCAGAGTGGCTCTTCTCCAGAGTTAACAATCTACTACCACGTGTATTTCTACTCCAATGACTAGGATCTATTATGACACTTCGACAGTTCAGGACTTCGGTGATTTCACCCACTCCCTCCTATAACCTCTCGAAGTGTCCACTCTCTAGACTAAAGGATTTGTTGCCACACATCCTTTATGATGGACGGTTGAGATCTACTTCATTATTCTAAGCTATGTGGATTTTTGAAGCACCAAGATTCAAATCCTCTGGAGTTAATGATATACTGACATGTGTCCCAGTTGATGGGCGGTTCAGATCTCCTCCAACTCCTTGTGACTTCAGGAGTCTCAACCTTTTACACCTGCTTCCTTCTGGTGTGTTAAACCTCTGGATTCCAGGATTTGGTGCCATGTGTCCTTTATGATGGATGGTCGAGAAGGGTCCTGAAGGATCCGTAGATCCATGGTCCACATTACTTCATGAATCCGGTCTTCGGGAGGTATTGACGTTACAAAACCCTTGTCCTTATCAAAACGGTCAATGCTAGACTGATTACACCATAGATCCAAAGGTCAGGATAGATCCTGGGAATCCTCAGATCTACGACCCAAATTAACTTTGGGACTTCAGGGGATTCACCTCTTGTACAACGAATATACCCAATTCGTTGGACTCGTGAAGTCTGAAGGGCTCGAAGGATTAACATACGCATCCCTTCTCCAGCTCTGACGATCGTGAATAGCTTCGTCTCCTCACAAACTAATCTCATCCATTTGTCTTCCGAATGAAAGAATCTTCCCATTCGAGACTTGAATCTCACTATTCTTCCTGAGCTTCATCATCTCTAAAGTACTTAGGCACTTTGCACTATTTCTCTTTTTCTTAACACTTAGAGGGATCTTCCGCACACCCCTTGTGCTCATTCATCACTCTAGAACTTAAAGGTTCTCGGTCTCTACCCACCTCTTAGAGAGCTTGTGCATACGTGTACTATCTCTCCTGAGCTTTAACAAAATCCTTCCTCCAAGGGACTCAAAACGACTAGGAGTGTCAACATGCACACCTAAAACTGTGCCCAAGGTCGACGAACTCACAGTTCATTGCTCTAGCTTACGCTACCATAGGGCTCAATCATTTACAACTACAAGTAATGTCCGAACCATATAACTTATTACTTTCCTAAATACATAATCAAGCATAAATAAAAGGAATACAGTATAACCATTAATCAAACATGCACATCCCTGAAACATTCATAGGATATCCAACTTTAATCTACAATTACAGTCCAATTACACAGGATATGAGAATACTTATCTATTACAAGTTGCAACCAACTAACTGTGGGTGTTCTCCTTTCCGCCCAACCATAGGCTCAAATGCATTCATTGTTAGTGCTCTGGCCACCCCCATGCCAAGCCATGATATCACCAGGGAATTTACACCAATTGTCAATGATCCTTGTTCTTTCACATCTTCTGCAAGGTTTATTATATGCTTCCTCAACATCAAGCTCACAGTCTTCTACTCGGGTCCCTCTCTATGCATACTCTCAGAGATTTCTCTCTCTGTCATGGCCTCGACAAGGTTTATCAGATGATTTCTCTGCATCAAGATCATGGCCTTCGACTCGTTCTCTGCTAGAATTTTTTTCGCATTCTCCACTGTCCTCTTTACATTCCCTTGCGTGTCTTGCACACACATCCCTCCTATCTTGTTCCTTCTGTCAGAAGGAAATATGGGTCCATTTTGGTTTTGCAGGACCCTATGGTACTTCTGCCTGACCTTCTATAGCTAGACCATGCTTCCATTCATGGGGGTGGTTGAGGGTTCAACCACTGTTCCTTTTCTTATTAATTGTTCTTTTATCATGTTCATAATCTTTCCTCTAGTGATATCATGGCTAGTACTTTCAAGGCTTCAACCCCACAGTTAGTTATTGGAAATTCAAACAATAATACATTTACATCGTTCCCATGCCACAACATGGTAATCCTAATTAATGATTAATTACAAGTTGGGGGAAATAGTGGTGTTACAATCCCATCCCCCTTAAAAAATAACATCGTCCTCGGTGTTCTTTCTTAGTAACACCTATCATGCCTTTCTCATTCAGCCGCTTCAGAAGTCTTGACCTTCTTTTCGGTTAGGTCCTTTTTCAGAATATTAACCTTCGTCACCTACCTTCAATAATTTTGGTACAATAAGCATATTAATCACAATTTTATGCGAAAACATCTTAATATTGTTCAAAATTCAAGAGGAAAATTTCATAATCTAGCACAATACTTATCTGTGCAGTTTGTGGATTTGTATCCACATGGTTGTCTCATTACCTAGGCTCATTTATTTTCCTTGACATATTGATTGTGTGCATGATCCCAATCAATAGTTTACAAGAACTATCAGAGTCTCCTCTTCCTTATGATCACTCACCCTGCATGCCCAAGCTCAGGCATCCCCTTGTCTTCTATGCAGTTCCTCGGGTGATCCATCTTTCCTTGCCAAGGTTTTCTTGCAAAGGAAGAATTCCATAGAATTCATTGAGCCTTACAGTCAAGGGATTTCTCAGACTTGGTCTGCCAAGGCATCCCTCTAGCTTGTGTTACCTCAACACAACATATTCTAGGTGATCATGACTTACCACGGGGTTCTCATGGCTCAGAAGTGGCCTCCTTCATGATTTTCAGCTCGATAGCCTTCATCTGTCCTTTCTGGACATATCTTTTCTTCTCACCTCTATCACAGTCATACAAAATTCATGAGACATCATCACACTTCTAAATTTCATAATTTATTGCTATCTGTCACCCATAGATTTTCCAATTTCTTCATTTATTTTCAGATCTGTTCCACACAGAACCAGATTCACAAGCATGGAACTTTCCTCCCATAATAGTTTAGCTCAATAGACAATCGGTCTTCCTTATGGGCTTACAACATTTCCATATCCAAGACTCTTTATTACTGCAAGTCAACTTTCCTCGGCCAAACAAATTGTTAGTTTCCCATGCACATATATTTTCATTGCACCTTTATAATGTTATCACAAACAATTCTTAAATTGTGCATGCTAACAATCAAATCACTTTTTTCTATTCGACGATACAAAGAAAAAAAGGAAATTTCATTCCCTACACATGCATCAGTTCAGTATATCAATTTTCAAAAATGAAAATCAAACATCAATTGACTTTAATGAATGTGCCAACATTCATGGCCACATTCATACCCAATGCACCCTTGCATCGATTTCAAGTTATCATTTTTTTTCCAGGTTAGGCACTCCTGCCAAGGTGTGTTTAAATTAAACCAACTTATTACCATATGGATTCTTTGACCATATTTATTATTTTAGCAAAACCATATTTTCTGCTCTGAATCGATCACATCCCTAAAATCATCATTCATGAAAATCCAGGTTTCACATGAATGCCTTTAAGCATTCCTTTGACATCCATATAATGTACGTAAAATTTTCAGAAGGCCCCCCTTTCATGAAAACATGCATTTCCTCGAGCAATTCCATGCAATGTGCTAGCTATGAGCACCTTTATTCTCTTAGACCCAATCTTTGCATCCACAGTCTAACACAGAGTGTTAAACTCTATCTTCCTTGACTGCCCGAAGGAACTCCGTTTTCTCTCCATGCAACTGAGAGCTGTGACCTCAACTCTATTCATTTCAATGCTATCCTTTCAGCTCTCGTGTCCAAGTGCTATGATCCTGGCTACACCCCTTTCCTGAAAATTGACCGTGCAGATCCGTCTTCCCCCAGATCTAACAGCTGCAAGGGATTGCAGAACCTCAACTAGCTCGCAGTTTAATTCTCCTTCCGATATCCGCAATGAATACGGGTTGTCCTATCTATGATCATATCCCAAACTCAAAACAATGCTATATTGAATTTAAATTATGGGTACAGGTCTCGACATTAACCCATGTGCATATGCAATCTCCGCAATGATCGTGGGTCATCGATCTTAGCCCTAGATTGATTTTAAACCACACGATTTCCAGATAATAATAATTCCAATACATAAGTGTTTGAACAAGAAATTAGGTTGATACAAAGCTTCGACGTGCTAAATTCAACCATAGATCCCAATCACAGTACGAGTTTCATGTGACATTAATGCATGGGTTCCTTGCAGGTTTTCCCACCATCGTTCACAGATCGACAGTTCACAACAATTGTGGAATCCCAATATGCTTTCTCTTTGTCGGAGAGTTCAATCTCCACAATCTAAAAAGTGCTTGCCTGACTCTTTTAATCGTGGTCATTGATTCTCCACCTCGACCAGATCAATGGCTTTGGTTGATTGTGGGCAATGAACTAGTACGTCCGTTAATTTCACCTTCGCGCTCTACAATGATCCACGACCGTCGATCTAATCGAATGAATGGTGTTTGATTTGTTAACTCCAGTTGATAGTGAAGTCAATTTGACGGCTTCAATCGGTCTTCCCTCTGATGAGCAGCTCACATTCATCTCCTCTGTCAGGTTCTTCAGTATCCTGATTCGATCAAGGTTTTCTTCCTGAACCATACTTTACTTGGGTATCTGTGACATACAACTGCCTTTCAAAAATTTTGTGCATAACGTTAAGACAATAAAACATTTTCAGACACATCGTAACACATCTTTATGCACTTCATCACATTATCCTTAATGTTTTCATGAGTGCAACATAAACAAATTTTGATTGTTTCTACAACAATACGACCATCATCACTATGTGCCAAATCATTTTCTTTCATTATCATACCAACTCTCTCATCCTAGGGAAAACATAATACTCAACAAGAAAGGAATTGAGGGATCTCCTCTTCTTCCAATTCTTTCTACATCGCCCGAGACTTTCCATCCCAGCTAAGTTATCTCTAAAGGCCTCATTGCATTTTCTTAACATGGCTTCAACCAATACTATTCAATCAAACATACTCATTTATTCATTCATTAGTATTCTATTTATTACATGATGCT
>JASDQU010817402.1:18628-38216 GCA_032191745.1 Picea mariana
TATCTTTAGTTGTTTACCAAATATTCCATAGGGATATAAACATGCATCTTTGTCATGCACCCAAATTATATATCCATACATATTCTGGTTGTGTTAACTTACGTCCATGATGTACTTAACCATATGCATAATCAAAAGTCTGTGTGTAGTTTCCATGGGTATATTTCACAGCCTACATACATCTCTACTTTAAAATTAGTCAACTCATGATTGTTCGAAATCAATCTCATGTGATTCTCAAGGAATAATCATTTTCCTCTTATCCTGACAATAGACCATCCTTGCTCATTTAATCTTTCATTTATTTATACTAGTCTTTCCTGAGGGAATGGAGCGCATTTCCCTTAAGTTATCATTCAAAATTTAACTTTCATGACTCTTCAAAATGGAGTCAACCATGCATTCATGGTATTCACTTAATCTTGGCAAGTGCAACTCCTTTCTTACATATCACTCATCAAGGAAACCATACTGTGCCTTTAGTATACATATATCCTTACATCATGCATGTGCATCATTTACACATGGACCTATCAAACTTCCATATCCTCCTCCAAGGATATTGTTTCCATCCTTATGAAAAGCCTCATAGGTACACACAACACTGAGCTTCTCTCTCAGTTGTGAGCTTGCATTCATTCACATGACATCCACATGGAAGTTGAATTAGACATATTCATAACTATGTTCCCTTTCTATACGATAACAACTAGCAAGAGAACACTCTTGCCTCAACCTCCCTAGAACATTACCCAACTTATAAATACATTTTAGGAAATTATAACCATGCCCAAGGTAAAAAAATCATCCAAACTAGCTTCCAATTATATCTATATGGCTACCATCCACCTCTAGATGTCAATCTGACCCATTAGGATTCTAGAAGTTCCCCAAAACTTCCTTTACCACATTCAGGATCAACATCTAGTCAACCATTTTATCTTAATTTTAACAATAATGTCTAATACCATTTGGACTATATACTAAGTATCTTAGTTCATAAATCTAGAGTATCTTTAGGTCAAGATCGGTCTTGACCATTACATCTAGAATTCTTCCTTCTGTTTAGCATAGTCAAGGACAGAGGCCATTCTCCTCCTCCCATAAGAACTCTGGAAGATTAGTTTCCTATCCACCAAGAAAGGGACGTTGTTATGATTTCTCACTCAATCACTCTATAATTATACAACTTCATTTATCATATTGATTAGAAAAACCTTGTCCAACAATTCTTGTACCCAAAAACAAAATTCTTTTCTCAATCCACTTGAAACCTGAGAGCTGCGCATGCTCTCCCTTTTCAGGTAATGGTGACCAGACTCAATCCTTTGATTGTGAGGGGTTATACACCTATACTAGGTTTAACCCTTCATTAAAGAAATAATCATTACTGTTACGGATCCTTTCCATCCGTTTACATTGCTATTTTAATTTAAATATTAGTGTTCTTTAGCATAATCCCATTCCTATAGGATCGACTTTCATTTCCCAAGAAATGCTAGGCTCCCTTTGTCACAGACTAGCATGGTTCAATATTGTTGGGGTAAAATCCCAACTGTATTTTAAATATGCATCCTTCTACTTAAGGAACTTATGCAGATGGTTTATGTTTGGTGGTAATATTCTCCACAGGCTCATCCTAGCCTTGGTAATCAAATCTTATGACTATACAACAACGTGTACAATTGCACAGTGAATTCAACTTCTTTATTTGGGAACATTATCAACATATAGTGTCAATTTACAAAACATCTATCAACAACAAAGGATCTCATTCCTCTCTTTAGTAGAGGTTTTCTAAGACTCTTAGGAATGTTGTAATATAGGGTGTTACCCCTTCATATGACTCGTGCATGAGCCCAAGCAGGTCAAGTGTTGTTGTCGTGCTCTGATACCAATTTGTAACACACCCGACCCCTAAGTGATATTTTAAGGGGTGGGGAATCATAAATTCATTTTCCTTAACTATCTCAAACCCTCCATTCAGGCTATCTATCCCCTTCTGCTCATCCAGAGGTTTCCATCCACGGTATCCATGCTCAAAACCGAGCTCAGAGATGGAAATTATACCTCTCCCAAGTTCCTCGAGTGTTCATTGGTCGAGGCCATGGGGATTCCACGTGGTTCTGACTCAATATACTTCTCCTTGAGTTCTCTGATATCCCAGAATTTCCAACGTTCCTAATTCTATGGAAAAAATCCATCCATCAACAAATCCAACGACTCGATTGGGTCCTCGACTATTTCACAAGATAACGAGGAATTTAGTGTTTGGCCTTTGGATTAAATCTAGGCCTAGCCCCTTCCCTCCATATACAATCACATATGACCGTGGGATATGACCAGATGCCTAGACAACATGCACCAAGACTACCACTACGTGAATCCTCCAAAGTGGCAAATCTCCGAAGTTCACAATCTGACACTACATGTCCTCAGAGTATTTGACGGCTCTAATTCACTTCATAACTCTAGGCTTCAACAGTTATTGAGTCTTCACACACACAAACCTATGGAGTGATATCCTTTCGGTGTGTGGGATCTTTTGACACACATCCTCCTTTATTCAACGATCATGATGAACTTCGATGCTCCAACATTCGGGAGTTCTCGAACCACACAACACCACTTCCCTTCCAGAGTGAATTTTCTCTGAAGTGGCAGATCTTATACCACGCGTCCTCCTTCATGGATGGCTAAGATGACTTCGTGACTCCATCCTTCGTGATTCCTTGCACCTCCACTCTTCAACTCTTTCGGAGTACTATTGCTCCAGAGTGCGGGATCTGGCGACACCTGTCCTTACCAATGGACAACTCATATATGTTATTTCTCCCCACCCTTTGGGAGTATTTCCACCCTTCTACTCTCGCCATGTGTCTCTGATTGACGAATGACTGAGATCTACTTCGCTACTTTGGGCTTCAGGGTTTTTCAAAGCACCTCACCTCATTTCCTTCAAAGTGGCGCTTTTCCGGAGTTAACAATATACTTCCATGTGTCTTCCTACGCCAACGAATAAGATCTATTCCGACACTTCGACACTTCGGTGATTTCACCCGCTCCCACCTATAACCTTATGGAGTGTCTAGTCTCCGAACTAAATGATCTACTGCCACCTGTCCTTTATGATGGATGGTCGAGATCTACTCCATTACTTCAATCTTAGGGAATTTTCAAAGCACCAATATTCAAATACTTTGGATTGGCTCTCCTTCGAAGTTAACTATATACTGACACGTGTCTCGGTTGATAGAAGGTTCAGATCTCCTTCGGGTCACTGTGACTTCGAGAGTCTTCAACCTTTTACATCTGCCTCCTTCTAGTGTGTTAAACCTCTGTAGTCCAGGATCTGGTGCCATGTGTCCTTTATGATGGATGGTCGAGAAGGGTCCTGAAGGATCCTTATATCCATGGTCTACATTACTTCACGACTCTGGTCTTCGGGAGGTCTTGACGTTACAACACCCCTTTCCTCCCTAAACGGTCAATGTCGGATTGACTACATCGTATATATGATGGCTGGGATAGCTCCCGAGAATCCTCAGATCCACGACCCAAATTAACTTTGAGACTTCGGGACTTAAGGGGATTCACCTCCTATACAACGAATATACACAATTCATTGGACCCACGAAGTACGAAGGGCTCGAAGGATTAACATAGACATCCCTTCTCCAGATCTAACGATTGTGAAGAGCTTTGGCTCCTCCCGAACTAATCTCATCCATTCATCTTCTGAACAAAAGAATATTCCCTTTCGAGACTTGAATCTCGCTATTCTTCCTGAGATTCATCAGCTCTAAATTACTTAGGAACTTTGCACTATTTCTCTTGTTCTTAACACTTAGAGGGATCTTCCGCACACCCCTTGCTCTCATTCATCACTCTATAACTTAAAGGTTCTCAGTCTATGCCCGCCTCGCAGAGAGCCTATGCATACATGCACTATCTCTCCTGATATTTAACAGACTCCTTCCTCCAGGGGACTCAAAACGACTAGGAGTGTCGACATGCACACGTGAAATTGTGCCCAAGTTCGATGAACTCATAGTTCATTTCTCTAGCTTAAGACACCACAGGGCTCAAGCATTTACGAGTACAAGTCATGTCCAAACCATATAATTTCTTACTTGCCTAATACATAATCAAGCATAAATAAAATGGATACAGTATAACCTCTAAGCATAAATTCAAATCTCTGAAACATTCATAGGATATCCAAATTTAATCTACAGTTACAGTCCAATTACATAGGATATGAGAATACTTGTCTATTACAGGTTGCAACCAACTAACTAATTGTAGGTCTTCACCTTTCCACCCAACCATAGGCTCAAAGGAATTCATTCTTAGAGCTCTGGCCACCCCCGTGCCAAGCCATGATATCACCAGGGAATTTATGCCAATTCTCAATGATCCTTGCTCTTTCACATCTTTTGTGAGGTTTATTAGATGCTTCCTCAACATCAAGCTCGTTTTCTTCTACTCGAGTCCCTTTCTCTGCATACTATCAAATATTTCTCTCTCTGTCATGGATTTGACAAGGTTAATCATATTCTTTCTCCACATCAAGCTCGTGGCCTTTGACTCGTTCTCTTCTAGAATGTTTTCTGCGTTCTCCACTCTCCTCTTTACATTCCCTTGCGTGTCTTGCACGCACATCGCTCCTATCATGTTCCTTCTGTTAGAAGGAAACCTCGGTCTGTTCTGGGTCTGTAGGGCCCTGTGGTACTTTGGGTTGACCTTCTGCAGATAGACCATGCTTCCATTCATGGGGGTGGTTGAGGGTTCAACCACCAATCCTTTTCTTATTAACTATTCTCTTATCATGTTCACATTCTTTCCTCTAGTGATATCATGGCTATTACTTTCAAGGCTTCACCCCCATAGTCAATTATTGGAAATTCAAACAATAATACATTTACCTCGTTCCCATGCCACAACATGGTAATCCTAATTAATGATTAATTACAAGTTGGGGGAAACAGGGGTGTTACAAGAAGTTAGAAGAAAATCCTAATGACTGGTACAACTAGAAGTGTACAGTCACACCCTTTTGAGGTTACAACTAACATTATGCTATCTAAGCGACATCTGTAAACAAGTCCGACAACTCCATATTTTCATAACAATTCGAGAAAATTTTTATGGTAGGCTTCAACGAGTTCTTCCCTAGAGATAGCACATAACGTGGTGAGCTAGTCCTTGGGGGGCGAAAACGACCTTGGATTCGAAGCATATGGTGTCCAAGAACCAGACTTCATTTCTTGAAATGAAATGATTGGGACGTCGACGTGAAGGCAACAGATCGATTGGGTCTGGTGGTAGAGGAACATGCAACGGTGGACCATAGAAAGCCAAGGGATCTGAATGGTAAAGGAGACCCTATGACTCCTTGGATCAATCAAGGGTCGAATCCGGTGAAGTCCCAATGCCCTTTGTTGGCATTCAAATGGATATTAATGGGGATTATGTGAGTAGGAAACGAGAATGAATCCGCGCCTTTCATTTTTAACTAAATTAGCTTCTTCAATATCTGACTCAAATCTCTCTCGGGGACCTCTGAAGAAACTGTTATAACCCTAAATTTCTCTACATATGCATACCTGGCATTTGGCCCTCTTACTTGCATTTTTTCAAAGCCATCACTTATTTTCTCTTTTAAAAAACCCATTTTTTTAAGATGTACGCACCCTGCACCAATACTTCTCACATACATATGCTTGCTGCACCACTACAACCCGCGTACGTATGCATGTTGCACCAATATGTGTATACTTGCAAAAGTTGCAAAAAATAAAAAGTTGCAAGGAATTCATTGAGATTATGGGCTATTGGGTAGTTTCCCAACTAATCCATCGCCTATAGCCCGTCACCCAACCGAATAACCATCCTTTTGTCATATAAAAGGAGGTGTTGGGGTCTCATTCCACATCTAGACATAAGATCAGTGAAACTCTTCCCGTTTCACATCCCCTCCTTTTCCCAAGCATTTGCATCCCTTTTGTGAGAATTTCCTCAAAATTCCCCAATTTGCCTTCCTTCCTCCATCATAAACCCATTCTACTTCCAAAGAAGAAGATTGAGAGGAGAATCCATACAGAGGTGCACTTGGAGCTTGGTGAAGAGGAGCCCAGACAGGGTTCATGGAGCAGTAGCCGACTTTGGTTGTAAGTGATCATTGTATTATCAATAAAAGAAGTACTTTTCCTATCCCAAAACATGATGTGTCGAATGTTTGCATTTGATTTATAATTTTATTCTAACATCTAACCCTTATTTATGTATGAAATGCATGCATGTAGCTTTTTTTTTGTCTATATTTGAATGCAGGTCGGCCTTGGGAGGAGGCGTGCAATCAGTGGAGCTATCGAGCGCGAGAGGATCATCACCAGACGTAGAATATAGGTATAGTTACTCGATCCTTCTCATTTTTATTTTCTTGCATGAGTCTGGGGTATGTTTGGGGTAGTTAGAGAAGTAGGAGACTTTTAAACAATTATTGATATGTCTACATTGTAAACCCTGGTGTAGCCATAGGGGGGTTTTCTTGCTAGCAGAACTAGCGACCATACGGGGAAAACCACTATGGTTTTTAGGGGATTTTTTGGGTGTTTGATTGGTTATATACCTTTTGAGTTTCTGTTGAGTTTACTGAGTCTTTTAAGGGATTCTGGTCACCTGTTGGTGCCATATCAGTTCTCCCTTCCTTGTAAGTCAGTCTATTTCATTTCATTTTTGAGGAATTACAGTGAGCCATCACATGTACATACGTGCCTTTTCTTATAGACAGCCCGCGTACATACACAGACTGCTTAAGCATCATTAGCGTACCCATGTCAAGAAACTGTTTTTAAGAAGAGGTAATCAACCTCTTCCCTAATTGAGGTTTTACTTCTCAGGGTTTCTTGACTAAGTTTAATGTCTCTATTTTTATAGCCATAGCTTGGGTTAGATGCTAGTTTTCTTTTGTTTTTAAAGATTTCTTGTGTTTACTTCTGAAAGGGTTTTAGGCGAGTCTTTGAGTTTGTTGATCAACTTGTTTAGTATCTTTAGTGACTCCCTATGATCCGCAGTGGTCCAGAGGCCAGTCTCAGTCTTGTCTTGTATTTCTTTTCCCCCTTTCATTTGCTTTAAAGAAAAGAGAAAATGTTTCATTTCAAGTTTTTCTTGTTTAAAGCATTTCCAAAAAAGAAAAAGACTTTTCATTTCTTAGTTTGGTAAAGTAGTTAGGGTTAGTTATTTTACTTGAAAGGAAAAAGAGTTCAATTTTTAAGTTCTTTACTGATTTCTTAGAACTTAAGTAGCTCATAGTCGAGTGAAATTTCGTTTTAGGTCTTCTTTTTAAAGATCTTAAAAATAGTTAGTTATGAAAAGTTGGTTACAAAGAGCTAGTTGAAAAACTTTATTTTTCTAGAAGTAATTTTTCTTTTAGATTTTTCTTTATTTTCTCCTCCATATCTCATACACATCACTAGTTTCAATGCCATATCCTTTGAGTTAAGACAATCCATTTAAAATGAACGCTAAATTTAAAAAATAACTAGACTTTTATGTTTATAGGGTCAATCAACTAGTTTAGGGTTAGAGCTAGGGAGTGTAAAATTCCAGTGACGTGAAATTTATATGGGACCCCCCTTTAACACAGGGGATAAACATGAGGTCTCATAAGGAAAGGTAGCATAGATAACCCCTCCAAAGTCGGACCAAACGTAGTGGGGAATGCATATTGAGGATCTATCGTTGGATACTATCGCTTTCATTTTCCTATGGAGCTTCGTGGACCTCGAATCCATTCAAGATACTTAGTTATCTTCCAGACCACTTGCTTTTGATAACCTCAATATGTTTTAGACTTGTTATCCTGCTCATTGCGGTCCACCCGACTGTCAATTGTACCCGCCTGGTGATTGTTTGCGAGCTGGCAACTTAGTTTCCTTGATTCTAGGGACTTACATAGGTGACTACAAGGGTATACCACAATACCTAGGGAAAAATTCGGGTCACACTTTGCAGAGTATACCCAAAGGGTGCTTCTGTGTTCAAGTTTCACTTGCACCAGTAATTTTCTCTAGTGTTGGCTGGTGTAACTGTTCTTCCAACTAGATAGTGGTTTGTTTGCTTTATCTTGTAGGAAATTTTCTAGTGTGTGCTTGGTTTTAAATGTTAGTTAAAGCCTTACTATATCGATGATATTTTCACAAAGTGGAAGATCAAGAGCTCCTCCCATCGCGAAGGCTCTAGGGCCTGCCACCGGTTACATTGGAGCCACCACTGCCACTGTTATGACGAAGACTTGACCAACAAGGGTCATTTGAAGCGATCAGGTCATAGGAGATTGTGCTCGAGCCAACTCTGAGAGGATATTAATCGAATCTAGAGGAACTCACTGTTTCTGACCTAGGAGCGGAAGATCTTGGGCCGGTTAACCCTCCGGTCACTGACTTGTCGGCACCAATATTGGTACAAGTTTTCCCTCCAAGGGAAACACCTCACGAGTGACATATAGTCTTACAAACAAATATGGAAGAAAATGATGCTTCTTCGTCTGTGAGTCCTCAGACTCCCCTATCAGATGCCACCACAGGGGGTATTCCACCTCCTAACCCACCTTCATTAGTCCAGACCATAGTGGTATTGACCTCCTCTACTTTGGGCAGTGGTCTGATTCCATCAGTAGTGAAGACCACTACTCCGTTCAGAAAGAGTGCGACGATCCCTCCATTTTCATATGGGATGCCCGACTTTGATATGAACTCTGTCCTTACCTACTCCACCCTACAGACCATGGGTCTAGGGGCAGGGAGCTCAAATTCTCCCTTGCAAGGGTCCATGGGGGGAACCTCAGCCTCCTATAATGCTATCCCTTATGGTGGGGGTCATATACCTCCTTCGTCCCCCTCGCTCGGTGGTTCTTTCCAACCACCCATCGGGCCAAACACAAATTACAACTTGTTTGGAACAGGTAGTCTAAGACTGTCTTCTTACACCACGCCAGTGGGATCAATTTCATTCTCTTTGTTCAACGCATTTGGTAATAACACTTTTTTCATCGGTTGTCATCTCAGTTGGGGGAAACCTTGGTTTTGGACAACATAATCCTATGCAGGGTACTATTCCTACACAGGGGGAAAGTACAAGAGTTTTCTCCTCACAAGGACTTTAGAATCCTTGGCAGGGATCAGTCCCCTCATCAGGGATGTAGACTGGGGGAAACTCCTTCCATGGTCAATGGAACCCCGAGCAAGGCTCATTACCTATGCCCGTTGGATCGACATGGGGAAACCCTTTCCAGAATCTTTGGAACACAACCCAGGGGGAAATTCCCGCCCAACCCTTGATGTCCAATTACAGGAATCAGTCAATGATGTCCCAACAAAAGTATTTTCTGTATGCTGGTCAAGGCCACAGTGTTTACCAAAAACCTGGCCAACAACCCAACTTTTCCTGACAACTTGGTGCCAGTCAAACTCCAGGATCCATTTTTCCTGTACATAGTACCTAGCCCAAACTACTATTTCTGACAATGTTACATCTGCCAGACTTGTCAAGATTGCTTAACGACCCGATTTGTCATGATCCACGTTGGCCCCCCATGCCAAATAAGTTTCCCTCGGATATTCTGAAATTCGAAGGCAAGCCTAGCAAAGACCCAAGTGATCACTTGAAAAATTTCCACCTATGGTTCTCATCAAACTCCCTGCGAGATGACTTCGTATAGTTGCACCAGTTTCAACGCACTCTTATCGGAGGTACCATGAAATGGTACATTGAGCTCGATTGCTCAATATATTTTTACTTTAGCGATTTGGCGATGGTTTTCCTAAACCATTTCCAACTACCTGTGAGATATGATGCTGGCACCGAATTTCTGGCCAACTTTGAGAAGACTAAGGTCGATCATATCTCAGATCACATCCAAGAATGGTAGCGTCAGAAGAGTTTTATTAAGGTACAGGTCCCACCGACGTTCCTACTGGAGTGCTTCCTGTAGTCTTTTGTACCTCAGTTATCCAAGGACATTGCAACTTCAGGAGTGTTTTTAGAGGAGGAGGCGATAATGAGAGCGCAACAGCTCGAACTGATATACTCTCAATCTGGCTTACTCTATGATATTTTTCCAGATGCGCCACGATCCATCCTTGACAAGGCCATACAAAAGTATGGACCACGTGCCGATGGTATAGTTGGTTCAACACAAGAAAATTCTACTGATCAACTGTCAAATCAATTAGCCAGCCAGACCTCAGGTTCGGTTGTTCCCCCTACCCAAATGTTGCGCGTACAAAATATGCATTTGATGAACCCGAAGGCCAACCAACAGCCTAAAGGAAAAAAAAAATAACGAAACAAGAAGGGTAAGGGGGATAAAAAATCCAACAACAATGTTGGCGGGGGAAACACAGAGAAGAGAAAGTGGAAGTATCCATGTAACCTTTACACGAAGGACCACCTGACTTACCTGTTCCCTCAACTTGTGGGGCCCCATACATTATTGACGCAGAAAAAACTTGTTTTGTTAACAAACCCATTTCCACATGGGAAAAATATGACTCAAGCCTCTTCGAGCGCGGATGGGGGAAGTCAGGTACCTCGCGGGGTCTTCTAGTAATCCCTTGGCCGTGAACATTTATATGATGAAAGGTGACGCTTATATAAAAACCAGGGCACACAATTATAACATGTTGGAATCTGCCGAAAAGGGTAAAGAAGCCACAAGACCACATGTTCCTCTCCAGATTGAGAGGAAGATGGGAGAAACAATGACACGCATCTTGAAAGGAGAGTTCAAGAAAGCTTATCATAATCCAAACATGAGGGCCACCCAAAACTACTCTGTGGTGGAGGATTTGTCACAAATCCCTTGCACGATGTCTACTTTGGAGGTCCACTAGAGATGCCCTTCACAGAGAAAGGCTATGTTATATTCCTTGGGATCTGATGAGACTTGTAATCCGAGAATGATCATGCTTGATACGATCAACTTGAAACCTCGTCTCCCTTACCACATTTCATTTCAGATAGTAGTGGCTCACCCCATGAAATATTTTACTCGAAATGTATTCCGTATGGTGGCTGATGAGGGTTCCTCGACCTACATGATGTCATTGGCGTGTTGGAAGGCCATTGGCCAACCCATGTTTTCTTCATCACCTACTCTGCTTACTACTTTCGACAATCATTCTTTCAGACCACATGGAATCATCCCTTATTTCCTCGTGCAATTAGGAGGGAAGATCATGTGCATCGAATTTGAAGTGGTTGATGTGCCTCTCTACTACCACCTTTTGTTAGGAAGGAGTTGAAATTATGAAATGCATGCAGTGGTTGCCACAATTTTTCGGGTCTTGTTGTTTCCACATGAGGGATGAATTGTAACCATTGACCAGTTGTCCTTCTATAGGCCTGACCCTTCATCGGGGTCATCCACAGTCCGATGATTAATAACCCTTAGCCTGAAATTGTCAACGTGGGGGTTGGTTTGTTCCCACCATTGATGGGTACTTTCGATTACTCGCCTCCTTCTAGTGATGTCAAGTTTATATCGGCTACCCCCGACCAGCCTAGGGCTGGAATTTTTCAAGTGTCATCGTTCCGAACAACTTACTTTCACAATCTGTGGACTCTTTCTTCCCCATCATCCTTGATTGAAGGGGAAAGGCATCCTAGCATGGCCATGCCCTTGTCCACGACAGAAGTTGCATACAGTATTGTCCAACAAGCTTCAACCGACCCTAATTTGACTCCTGCACAAGAGTTAGATCCAGTTCTCGAGCCTATTTAAGATCAATGTTCCCTTGCCAATACTGATTCTTTAGACTTGGTATTGCCCTCAAATGAGGTGATTATTGAGGCATTGACTGGTCCAGATAGACCCTATGATGATCTCCATCACAAATCTTATTTTCTCCCAGATTTAAGGAGAATAGAGGCAGGTGAATTCGTGTTGACTATGACTGGAGACATGTCTTGTCCTATTAATCCTCTGGCTACGCACACAGTTTACGCCCAGGATAATATGGAAAGTATCGCTGAAACGATACTTATAGATATCTCTAGAACCCATGGCATCGTGGAGAATGTTTTCTTCAGAGCAGACTGCTCCCTCGAGGAGATTCGAATATATAAAGACTTATTTAAGGATTTCCGCAACATTTTTTCCTAGTCTTACGAGGAAATGCCAGGCATTGATCCAAGAATCATTGAACATGAAATAACGACTTATTCTGACGCCAAGCTAGTCTGATAGAAGCTTCGTCCAATGAATCCTTAGAAAGAGAAAACTATTAAGGTTGAAGTAGAGAAACTTCTTAAATCCAGTTTTATCTACCCCGTACAGTTGAAGAAATGGGTGTCAAATACCGTTCCAGTCAACAAAAAATAGGGTACGATTTGCGTGTGCATGGACTTTCGTGGCTTGAATAATGCCTGTCCAAAGGATAATTTCCCCACCCGATTCATTGATTAGATTTTCGATGAATGCGTAGTTTGTGAGGTCTTTTCATTCATGGATGATTTTTCAGGATATAACCATAGTCATATCAATTTACCCGAAGATCAACATAAAACAACTTTTATCTGTTTGTGGGGAACATTTGCTTATCATAAGATGCCTTTTGGCCTGAAGAATGCTGGAGTCACTTTTCAGCAGGCCATGTCTTTTTCTTTCCATGACCTTAGACATATACTCGAGGCTTATCTCAATGATCTAGCATCACAATATCGCAAGAGAGTTGATCATCCCTCACACCTTCGACTAATCTTCGAACGATGTCGCTACTATTAGATTTGCTTGAATCCTAACAAGTGTAGTTTTTATGTGACGTCGAGTTGTCTTTTAGGTTTCATAGTTTCAACAACAAGGATTATGGTCGATCCTATGAAGGTTGAGGCAATAGTTTAGTTGCCTCCCTTGTGCACAGTCCCCTAGCTTCAGAGATTACAGGGGAAAGAGAAATTTCTTTGGTGTTTTATCACAAACTATGCCAAGATCACTAAAGGTTTCATGCGTTTATTGAAAAATGGAGTCCCTTTCTGTTGGGATAAAGCCACTTTGTGATATTTCAAAGCATTGAAATGCACCCTTACGTCTACCCCTCTGCTCCAGACTCCCAATTATAATAAACATTTCTTATTGTACTTGGCCACCGTAGAGCCGACCATCGGCATGGTCTTGGTTCAAGAGTATGATTTGGTTGAAGAGAACACGATTTATTACTTGAGTTGAGGTTTGGTTGGGCCAGAACTCAACTATTCCCATGTTGAGAAGCTTGCGTTGGTAGCAATGCATGCTGTCCAATGGTTCTGTCATTATATTCTACTTCCCAAGACCATCGTCGTTTCCGTTGTGAATCCGTTTCAATATGTGTTGACACGATGAGTCATTGGTGGAAATATTAGTATATGGATTCTTATCCTCCAGGAATTTGACTTGGATTTTGTTTCCGCAAAATCCAAAAAGTCACTGGTATTTTCAGAACTTATTTCAGAACTTTCGGTCGAATCAGGTGATGTCACGCTCGAAGAATCGCCCATTAAAGGAGATATTTTTTTGATTGCATCTTTGGACCCCTGGTATGGAGATATACTAGTCTATCTCCAGACTTTGAAGTGCCCTGCTTCTGCTTCTTGTGATGAGAATTGACAAACTCTCCATTAGGCACAAAACTATCTCATACTCGATGACACTTTGTATTGTTGAGGTGTAGATTGTATTCTTCGTCGATGCCTTATACATGAGGAAGAAAAACTTGTTCTTAACGACTGCCACATTGGAGCATGTGGTGGTCATTTTTCTGGGTTGGAAACAACACAAAATATTCTACGAGCTGATTACTTTTGGCCTATGTTAATCAAAGATTGCGTTGGGTCGGTCAACGAGTGCCACCCATGTCAGATGTTCTCTCAGAAGATGAGGGAACATCCTGCTCCCATGTTTCCTATCATTGTTGTTGGTCCCTTCACCAAGTGGGGGATTGATTTTATTACATGCCACCCCGCTTCAGCCAGGGGGCATCGTTATATAATCGTAGCAGCAGAATACTTCACAAAGTGGGTCGAGGCTATTCCAAAGTTCAACAATGATGGAGAAACAACAAATCTCTTCATTTTTAACCAGATAATAGCAAGGTTCGACATCCCGAAGGATATTTTCATGGACCATGCTAGTCACTTCCAATACAAAATGATGTCTGAGTTAACGTCAAAGCTTGGGTTGAGGCAAGAGCATTCATCACCCTACTACCCACAAGTGAATGGTCAGGTGGAGGTTGTGAATAAGTCCCTCAAGACTATTCTATGGCGAACGATCAATTCTTCCAAGTCAAATTGACATTGGATGTTGTACTCGGCGTTATGGGCCTACCGAATGTCTGTAAATACTACCACCGGTTTCTCACCTTTTCAACTCATTTACGGGCTGGAAGCAGTCTTTCCTATAGAGTGCCAGATCTCGTCTTTAAAATTTGCAGTAGAGTTATTGCCAAACACTTTACCACTTGAGGAACGCCTATCATATCTCGAGCAGCTCGATGAGTAATGTCTGATGTAGCCTTGGCCAATGAGGCTCATAAGAAACAAATCAAGTGTCAATATTATCGGTCCGTTCGTCCTCGGATTTTCTCCGAAGGCAACTTTGTCTTGGTTTATGACCAAGATAAGGATCCCGTGGGGGTAGACAAGTTCAAACCCATGTGGTTCAGACCTTTCCTTGTGAAAGAGGTCTTAAAGAAGGGCACTTATTATCTGGCTAACTTTGAGGGAAATTATTTGGTGAAGCCTAGAAATGGGCTCTACCTCAAGAAGTATTACTTGTAGGTTGGTCGTCTGGGTGACTTCTTGTACATATGTATAGTTCTTATACAGTGTTTTTGTCTTTTTGTTTTATGGATGTGTCATTATTTATGTCATTATTTTCACTGTGGCATATGTCAAGTGAATCGGAGGTGTTCTTTAGGTTTGCGGACGATGCTAGCCGACACACTCGGAGGCTTGATTTCTCAACTTGGGTAATTTTCATGCTTCAAGGCCAATTTCTATCTTCCAGAGGTACCTGTCTAGGTGATGCCACAAACAATGTCGTCGAGTACAAGGCAGTGATAGAGTTGCTTTGTGATGCTTTGTCACTTGGCATTTGTCACCTCTGGGTCTACTTAGATGCTCAACTGGTTGTGTCTCAGTTAAATGGAGTTTACCACGTTTATGATCCTACTTTACATCGACTTTTCGTTAGGGTACATCTCTGAGAACGTTTTTTGGATTACATTATGTATATCCATGTTCCTAGGATATTAAATCAAATAACATATACTCTAGATAATCTTGTATTAGATTGGCATGTTGCACACACACAAAAAGGAGCACACACATACACATGTACATAAATTTGTAACGAAATGTGTTCCATAACACATAAAAGATGTAAATAAATAAATAAATATATATATATATATATATATATATATATATATATATATATATATATATATATATATATATATATCAAAAAGTCTCAGAGTACATACGTGGGCGCAAACACCTCAAAAATAATAATATGGTATACATCACGGGGCTTATGCCCTAAAAAATATACAAAAAGAGTTCCCTCGGCACATAATGAGTCCATCCTATCTAAGCTTGGGGCCTATTGGCCCTGTTGTAGTGAATGACGACATTTTCCAAACATCGGAAGAGTTGGACCCAATTCAGTGGCACTCCAACTACATGAGGTTGCATGGATGACGGGAGATCCTCAATCCCGTCCATGGGAACTGCCTAAGTGAGCGCGGTGAGGTTCTGCTCCACCCGTCTCAAAACTCTCTCTGCCTCTGCAGCTGGAGGTCTCCTTGCGGCTATTGGTCCGCCGACTACTGTTGGTATTGCCTGTGGTTGAGGACGTCACCTATTCCTCGAGAAGTTTGTCGAGCGCACTGGTCCCACATCTGTACATAATAGATACATAGTTGTCAATACTCTGATGCATATAAAAAATGATATATATAACAGAAACTAAAAATTAAATAAATTTAAAACACACGTACCTATCTCTCCTCTCTCCTCTCCAGGAGGTACGTGCATGTTTGTATCTATGAAAAATTTGATTCCAGCGTAGGGGTAGTCCTCTATCACTGGAATCTTTCATGCCCACCAGTCAAAGAACTTGTCATTGAAGGCCGCTATGGTCCTTCATCCCCCCTGTCGTGGTAGCAATGCTTCCCATCTACATACCGCTAGGAAGGAGACCACATGCCCTCGTACCATCTCTCTCGGACTCGAACCCGGTACCCTCTCAAAGAAGAATGAGCACAAAATGGTATCGAACCCAAATTTCTTGTTGCTATGCTCTCGACACTCTGTGAGCTGCCTCTTCATGTAGTCAAGCATGGTCATGCTCCATTCAAATATTGGTGCATCTAGGCACTGCATTGCACAATACATGTGCGCCCAGGAAGCCTAGTGTAGGGTTGCGAATCCAGTGATCCGCCCAATAATCAAAATGATCACCTTCAGTGACAAGTTGGTGATCTTGTGGATGGGCACCTGAGAACCTACTTTCTCAGTGCCGACCTCGCACTGCATCCCGATGTAGTCGACGATGTTGAAGGGCCCATGGGGAAATGTACGCAGGTTGACTAATTCCCCTCTCCTCGAGAGGCCAATCAAGAAATATATGTCCTTAGTCATTGGAGTCAACGACTGCTCCTCAAGCATGAACGCCTTTGCGTCAGGGTGCCAGTAATCCACTAGGGAATTCAATAGCCTAGGTTGTGCCCTCATGAACGAACATTGATAGAAATTACATAACCCACATTGTTTCAATTCTACAATAGAAACAGGGTCCTCGTCGACCAAGATATCGATTTCCTCGTGTTCCCTCTCCCTCCAATGGACATACATCCTGTTCCATGACAATTCAAAGGGGAGTTAGCTCTTGCATTTTGATTTTTTTCCACACTTTTGAGGGTGTAAGTGGGATGTATTAGACACAATTGCGTATGTACACTGGAAAACCGTTTTCTGCCTGCGTACACATGTGGGTTGTCCTTGGACAACCCGCATACACGTAGGGCCACTCTTTTTTAAAGAGGGCACGACCCCACAAAAACTAAAAACTATGCATAATTGAAGTATTGAAATGCAAGAGGGATGAGTTTATACTTACTTGGTTTGAGTGGAAATTTGTTTCATCCTTTGAAGCTCCCATAATGAACTCTTTTAGCAAAGGGGTCCTTTTTTCCTTTTGGTTAATTTTCAAATTGCAATGGTGAAAATGAGCTGTCAGCTTCTATTTATAGACTTTTTTTGGCCCTTTTTTCCACTTTTTTGAACCTTTTTGGCATTTTTTCTGGCTTGAAAATCATTTAATTTGGTTCTTGAGTTTCTTATTGGATGTTACGATGCACTTTGCCTTTTGGTTTGGTAACGTTTTTGGGAGATGGGTCACTTTTAAAGGTCCTTTGACAAAAGTCATTTTTCCAACTTTTTGCATATAAGTTAGGATTCCACCTCCACTTTATGCATCTCATTGTCTTTTCCGCTTTTCCATAGGATCAATCCCACCGAAGTGCGACACAGAACCATATTGGTTGTTTTAGAAGTATCCTGATTAGGTGGTAGAGCCTACCTTTGCATGGATTCCCTAGATAGATCCCACTTGCATTTTGGCATCCATGTTGTCTCTAATGAGTTTTGGCTCAAGAGTCTTTGTTAGTCTTGTCGTGATTACGATATTGAGCCTCATTCGTCTGATGCATCATCACTCTTGGCCTCACCCTCGGGACTCCAAAAATGAGCATGCTTTTTTGTCTTTCAAGCTCTCTTTGAAATCCGAAAGAAACATCCGATGAGACTACATTTATGCTTTTCAATCTTGTCTAGATTAACTGAGAAAAGTAACCTTCTAGAGTCTTCTTTAAACCCTTTTCAAACTCTCTAAACATGAAAATATTTTCAAGCGATCTTGTTGTCCTTCACGATTGCCAAACTAAAACTTGAAGGCACATCTGTCCGGTGGTAGTTTACCCATTTTTTGGTCTAGATGGTCAATTTTACGATCAAAGGTATACACTAGGAGCTTCGGTTCGCTAGAAGAGTATTCTCAGGTATAAGTTTAACCATTTTTCGGGCCCGAGAGACTAAATTTACGAAAAAGGAACATTCTCCTTGGTTTTGGTTTATCACCTTTTTTTGGGCCTTGGAGATTATTTATGGAAAAGGAACCCCCACAGAGTCCATAGTTAAGCGCTTTTCAAACTTCCTAAAATTGAAAAGATTGTCGAGTGACATTGTTCCTTCACACTCATTAAATTGGTCTAGAAAAAAATTTACTGGCATGAGTTTCTTATTGGAGTTTACTGGCATGAGGTACACCTCGGGAGATTCTTCTCGTTGAGAGAGTTCTCCTCAGTAAATTTTATAATTTTTCGGGATAAGGAGACTAAATCTAAAAAACGACAGTGAGTCCATAGTTAAGCTCTTTTCAGACTCCTTAAAATTGAAAATATTTCCAAGTGATATTGTATGTGTCACACTCGTTAAAATGGTTTTGAATAGAGGTCTTTTTAGTTCTAGTTTATCCATTTTTCAAACCGATTAGACTATTTCCGAAAAAGTTACCTCAGTGGAGTCTTATTTTACATTTTTTCAGACTCTCTAAACATGAAAAAAACACTGATCTTACCTTCTTCGGGCTCATTAAAATTACATTGAAGGGGGTTTCATTGTGTCCTGCTAATCACATTTGAATATCTGCGTCTTTGGCCTAATGTCGGCTCCATTTTTCTCTCAACTGAACCTTTGAAGCATGAATTATATGAAATCCTTGTAGCACTTTTCCTCTGTGACCTGACACCTTGAACCATTGAGGAATTTTCCCTGAGTGTCCTTTTCCTACACATGTCTCCTTTCTTTAAGAATTAGTGTGTTCCTTGTGCCTAGAACTAGTATGCTTGCGACACTAGTTCCTCCTTTGTAACATAGAATTCTTTTATTACTTTTCAAGCTCTTTAAAAAATTGAAAAAGACAAAAAACAAAAAAAAAACAAAAAACAAAAAGAGGGGATGGGAAATGTATATTCTTTTTTGGTAGCAAAATGAGTTATCCTTGGACAAAGAAGATCCTTCTGTTAGTTCGTCAAGCTTTGGGATCTAATATGACCTTAAGAGGTTGTTATTGCTACATAGAGATGTGTCCTCCTCTGTTTGGTTACTATTCCAAACACATGGAGAGTTTGCGTTGCCTCCTGCATCGTGAACTTATGTCATTGTCATGATGCCTGAGTCTGATCATATTTTGTGCTCTTGTCCAAGGGAAGTTTCAACCAACCTGAGTCGACCTTTCTACAGTTTGTCTCTTTCCCTCATGTCAGGTGTAATATCCCCTGGTAGTGCCCCAGTTATATTATGAATTGTAATCATGTTTTGTAGGCTGGTGAGCTGAGTATTGATAATATGGTGGAATTATGTGTTTATTAGGTCGGATATCCTAAGTGTTAAGGCTAAGAGCCTGATTTTGTATATGTAATTATGCATATCATTAATATAATATATAAACATCGTTGCGTGTCGACTGACCATGAAGAAAGAG
>JASDQU010817403.1:10320-24853 GCA_032191745.1 Picea mariana
TCCATCATAATACCATCCATATAAATGAAATTGACCATCTATTTTTCTTTGTGTGAAAGAGGAACAAAAGTTGGGGCAACTTCAAATGGATCTTCAATGTGAAGAGATTCACGAGATTATTCTTCATTAATATATCCTCCATTATTTAGACTAATTCCTTCTTGAGATTCATGTGCAGGAGGAGGGTAAGGTTGAACGATCTCACCTTCATCAAGTGGGGGAATGGAAGCCAATGTTTGATTGGGGTCCTCAACATATTTCAATTTTTCATAATCTTTCCTTCTCTTCTTGGCACCCCCTTTTATGAACATGTTGCTCCTACATATATTCATAAAATGAGAATTAACACTCAATGTAGAGAACTTTGTTTTCTTTTTCCAGAAAGGAACAAAATGAAAACACTCGTTCTTCTCATCATTGTGGACTTTCTCTCTAGCATGTGACATTTTTCCAAGATCACGCACTTCCATGGAGTCTTCCTCTTTGTAGAGATGTCCTTCAAAGGAAATATCCCTCAAATGCTCAATTGGATCCAAAGGAAACATCCTTTCCTGGAAATCATCCTCAAGGTCTTGAACCATATCTTCAAATTCCTGGGACTTCGGTCCACAATGTGTAAGGAATTATCGGATGAAGATGGTTAAATCCTTTGAAAAACAAGTGTTAGCACTCTGTAAATTTGTTCGGATGTTAAAAAAAATGACAAAGGTAACCTACAAACCAACTTTAGAGATGGGTACTAGCATGCTTAGCTCAGGGAGGGCTCTCTCGTGTCACTTGGTCGTTAATAAATGAGTTTTCTTTAACAATTCAATTGCTAGTTTTTGTTGTTTTGAAAGGTTTTTTTTATAATTTTGCTGGCAAGGAAGAGGAGGGACACTTAGGGCTATGGAGTCAAACTTCTGAAAATAAATGGAAGAACTGACTGGTTGGTAGAAATCTCCATAGGATAAAGGCTAAATGAGGCAATAAATCTGAGTTATAATTTGTAAATTTGTAGAGTATAGGAAGAAAAGAAAACATATAACTGCATCAGAGCATTAAATAAATGAATTTTGAATTAGTTAGGAAGAACTTAACACAGTTTAAATTGCTTCAACCGAGAGCATCACAAGATGAATTCTGGGCCTTTGACTATCCAGTTTAAATAGAATAAAGTGAAAATGAAATTAGAAATACAGGAAATGCATACAAAGAGAGGAGACAAAACTCAGATCACCACCATTATAATCTTTTCATGGAAACTTCAAGACTTCTGCATGTGTATTCTATTCAGCTTCAGAAAATCACATTCAAGTTCCAAATAGCTAAGATCATGCTCTTTCACTTATACCAACCCCTAATACATTTGGAACTCTTAATATTTATACAAGTTGAGTTCCTTCGGTTTGAAACCGATTACAATGATTAAAAATGAAACGTTTCAGTTTCTGAAACTGATTACAATAATTACAAGGGGCAGTGTCGGTTTTGAAACCGATTACAATGATTAGCAAAAAAACGTTTCATGATCCAGATTTTGACTCCTCTGACGCTTCATTTATGTTCTTTTCCACTTTTTCTTCTATGGTCTTCCATCTGATCTTCCATCTTCAATGACATCTGGACATCATCTACTAGACCCTGGAAAACTGCAGTTTGTCTTACATAGCTGTACCATCTCCTTCCTTCAGGATAACTTGTGACATAGCCTGGACAAGTCCTTCAGTGTTTGGCCCAGCTTCTACAGCAGGAGGTAAAACTACAGCCTTGTTTAACAATTCTGTCTACTCTTATGACCACTTCACCTTTTCTTGTCCAATGCCTCTTGACAAAGTGTTTCATTTTCCTGTTCTAGAGAAACCAATTTTGTTGTTTGTGGATGCTCTGTGGTAGACATTTTCAGTTTCTTCTTCAAGATTTGAATTAATTTGTCTTTCTCATCCAATGAGGATTTCACCCCTTGGGGACCTTCAGATTCCAGCCTCTTGACCCGAGTCTACCAAGTTCTTCTAGATGCTTTTTCTTGCCTCAGCTGCCCTTCCAATTTCATTGCATAAGATGACAAATTTGAATTCTTCAAGCTTAAACTCAGGTAATCAGAATACAACATATCACTAGTATTCTTATGTAATTTGACCTTGTTTGGAGCACTGATTATGTCATACCTTATCTTTATCTCGGATACTTTGTCTTCATCTGCAACTGCAATATAAAAGGTCCTTTTTTCAACATACCTTACTGTGAACAGAGAAGATTGGTGTTGAGAAACCTTTTCCACTTAAGGGACTAAATCCCTCATCTCATCTAGAGTTATGTTTCCCTTCTCAGCATAACGTTTTTTCCAAATCTTATTTAGATTTATAAGCTTCCCCAGATGTTTTATCAAATATGTGTTTCTTGCTGCTAAAGGTTCTGTTGATGGGTCTTAAATCCCTTTACTCAACAGTAGGAACCAAACCCGCCACCGAGGCCCAATTAGACTCTGCAGCGTTTGAAATGGAATGGTTCTCCAGATCTTGCGATCTGACCAATTTATCGATGGGCTTTGTGTTTCTTGTGAAGGCTTTCCATTCATTTAGGACAATTCTTTTTCTGTATTTCTCTTGGGTGGGGATGGTATGAGAGATGCAAGCCAGTATAAACCAACTTGACAAATAACAGGACAATTTTTTTTTTTTTAACTATTGGAAAGAGGTCGAGCTTGGGATAACCCGCTTCTCAAACATGTAGATAGTGATCCTATGCCAAAGGGCCTAGTACTAATACATTAACCAAATGAGCATCTAATTATTGTCTGAGAGAAACTAATTGACAGAAAGAAAACACATATGTAATCAGGATCACGGTAAGCAAAATAATTCATCTACCATAACATTCATCACATAACAACACAATGATTTATCTTCATCATTAAGCAAAGAACATCAAAACATTGCACCAGATAACTTGACAACAAAATTGATTTCTCTTACTCATTTAATGCATCATTCATGGAAGAGGATAGGAAGTAATTCTTCTCCAACTCCAATCACATACATCTGATGAAAATGGCTTGTCTTTGGTCCAGAAGGACTTCTCAATTCATAGCAATCTCAAAATAATTATCAACAACTAGAAAGAAAGAGTTCTTACAACAACCATCAACCCTTGTTCATTGGTCGATGTCCCTATTTATAATATAAAGTTTTAACTGTAATTAAAGACTAAATATAGTTCAAGCCAAACAAAAATTGCCACGTGGCATGGTCATTCAACAGTTTCTTTAACAGTCCACCCGAGATGTCTCTTGAAAAGGGTGACTTCTTTCATATTCGGACCAGCTGATAAATAGATCTTCACAGGTTTGAGCCCATGGGAATCTGTGTTGTTCCATTGGGGCAACATATACTCCTATGATGTCCACTGCATGCGCTCGGTACTTTACCAAACTGGAGTTCAGCTTTTGCAGCGTGGCTCGAGCTCTGATCAGACATTTCACAAATTGTTGCACTTGCCTTGGTTTTACATCGGTGACCTTTGCGCACTCTTCAGTCCATAGTGAGTCTTGATCGGCATGTATCTTGAACACATCACTCAGGTTGATAAATTCATCGAGGGTGCCGAACTCGAGGAGACCGACATCCTTCCTTCATCACTGTATTAATTTTACCCCAGTGTTTCTGACACTTGGACCATTGTTCTTGGATTTCTTGGTGTGGGTCTCAGGACATCTTAGCCCAGTACTCAGTCGATTTCTTCATGCAGTCAAGACTACTTTTTCCTACCAGCCGAATGCCATGTCTTTCCTTTTCCTTACCTTTCTAAACTTCCCCAATATATTCGAGCCTCTCTACCGCTTGTTGTTCTTTTTCATGCCATCACTCCATCTCCTTGCACGTCGCGAGTGCCATGAGAGTGTCTTCCTGGAACTTGACTACATTCATGGTCAACATATGTATTTCTTTCTTGAACTCATCATACACTCTATTGAAATCACTTTTTAGTTACACAATGGTCTACGTAGCACTCTTGTAGTACTTGACCAGATGGCGTAAGTGTTCGAGCTCCTTTAGGGTGGCGGCTAATTCCTTTTCATCCCTCCTGGCTCTATCTTGGGTGGCATCAGAGATGGATTTTCCCATGCCAATTAGTTCATATGCACGAGTGTATGCTGTTTTGATTAAGTTCTTCTTTGTAGTTACTAAGATGGAGTGATCCAAGGCGATCCTCCTCCTTTTTGTCGTCCTTTGAACGATAGCCTTTTTGTTTTGATCTTAGGAGATCACATAGATGTCTACTACCTCATCTAACAGGTCTGGTATCTGCTAATCACCTCATGTGAGGTTGTTTCCTAGGCTTCCCACAGTGTATATTTGTTTGAGAGTGGGCCCTCAAACTTCCTCGTTCAGCCTTGTATATTCGACCTCTACTTGTTTCTCATCAGATATTTGAGTATTGGGCAGAATAGAGGTGTTGGGTATAGACTTGTTACTTACTTGCTTGTCGGTCGTAGAATTGTCTGCAGAGGTTCGCCACTCGGGCCTGCATTTGTTTTCGGTTCATCGGACTCCCTTGTGTCGAGGTCACCTTCAGCTTCTGTTTCCTTTTGTGAGACCTCTTTGTCATGAACCTTGGGCCTAGGGAAAGAGGTTTTCTTGGGACCTAGGGAAGGGTTTTTTTAGGGACGTTCTTCCTCTTGAACGTGCACCGGGGTACCACGAGAGGGCTCTGAGCTCTCGGCGTCACTGTATATATGCATAAGTGTGCTCAAGGGATTGGGAGCTTGTGTTTATATCGACACTTGGCCTATCTATGATTGAGTCGTTCCTCCTTCCGAGGGATTGATCGGCGATGTTGTGGATTCAGGGTTACCTAACCCATTGGTGTTGTTGGGAATTGTGGGACTAGGATCGCTTGACTCTGTTGGGACTCTTTGGACAGCAGTTGAAATCCCTGGTCTTATGACAAAGTATGGGTCATCCTGCATCCGCTTCATTAGTAGCTGAGTTTGCTGGTATAAAAGTGTGCCCCTTTCTTGTGCAGTTTGATCTTCGGGGAGATCCTTGATTTGTACCGGGGATTCCTGATGAGCTCCCATAGCCTCAACGTCTTCTTGGGAATCACTTATTCCTTCATCCAATTCATATGTTGTTGCTCCTTCAGGGTGTCGACTAATTTCTAGAAATTCCTGCTCCAAAAATGTTTCCTGCTCTTCGTAGTTCATAACTCTAAACTTGGTTCCTCGAGGATCAACTTTTCTGGACGCCACCTCATTCTAGTCTTGAGCATTCTCAGTGAAAATTTCATCCTCAAACTGGTTATAGGCATAGGACCAACAGGATGATACTTGTGACGCGTGCTATAAGACCAATCGCTTGGGATTGTGTTTGCGAAATCAACTAGTTTGGAACCAAAATTCCAATTGACCTAGCCCAAGTTGTTTAGCATGCACGGTGTCTTTGACCATGTAGAAGCCGATATGAAACCCACACGGTATAAAATCTCACTTCTTGTCTTTTACTAAAGTTGCATTGTATCCTTGTAGGATGGTTTGATAGCAAATTTCCCCTAACACTAGCCGGTCGGGAACATAAATGGGCAATAAGTGGGGTGCCTCTGTGGCACCGAAAACCCTGATGTAGGTTTCTCGTTCATCTAAATACCAGTGACCAATTTTGGCTATAACCTTCTTTTCCTCATCTGACAATATAGGGCATTCTTTCCTGAAGAGAAAGAAGTAAATTCATGCAATAAACTGATCACAGATAACAACATAGGATTTCTTGTACCTGTCCATAGGATACTGAAGTATACATGAACCGCGAGCTCTGAAGAGTGCCAATTCAGGTTCATCCCAACAAAAGCGTTCTTGGCGCAAATGATGCCCAGAAGATACGAGGCCATGTAGAAGGTGGGGTTATCTCCCTCCTTTGGCACCTAAGCCTGGCTTATGTAGGTGCTTATCTGTTTGGAGATGATGGCACCCCAATTGAAACCTGTGCCTGAAATGGTGACTATAAAAGCTAGAGGCTTCCAAGCCTTTGAAAACTGGGAGCAGTCCTTCTCTCCATGAAATCTATAGAGAAGAGCCATGATATATATGTATGGTTCCCTAAGATTGGTCATTGGATACCATTCGACAATCCGGTTTATGAACTTTTTGTCTTCCCTCCACCAAGACACCATGATTTTGCTGGTGTCGTGCGATGCATAGAAACTCATAACGAAATTGGTGCTCAAATTTTCTCGAGACTCATTGAGCTTGTAGTACCTTTGAACCTCTGATGGTAGGAAGGCCCCGACACATTCACATTTATCATCATTAATCAAACATTTTTGTGCATTGGCGTGATCAATGAGCCACTTCATGAGCTCAATGCAAGGGAACACTGGAGACCGGCTTGCCACCATGTGAAAATAATCCCTACAAATATTTGGGAGGACCTTGTCATCGAGCTTCCTTGTATCAGGATCATTGTGCGGGGTATATTCGAGGGGTTCTTCTTTCTTGATTTTTTTAAACACTTCTTCCCAATGAGGAAAAGTTGTCTTGGCTCCGATACTTGCCTCTGTATCTCTGAACGTTGGGGCTTGGTCAAAGGGCTCCTTGGTAATCGTCTTAATGATAGACACCAGCTTGGAAACAAATTCTAATTGTCTTGCAACTGCTGGGGAGGAGTCTTATCCTGATTTTGGTTCTTGAATCTTCGGCGCTCTTGGAAGTTTTCTAGTGGAGGGATTCTTTGGAGGCATTGTTCCTGCAGTTAAAACCACCTTTTAAACACGTATACAAAGAAACGTTGGGTGAGAACATATAAAGTGGAGCGTAAAACTATAAATGGACCCATACCTATAATGCTTGCTAAGATAACTGTTTAATACTCACTGGACTTTGGATGCTTCTTCCAAACTGTTAGCTTCGCTCTTCTATCTGTTCTAAACTTATTGCTACGTAGAATGGGATCATACACAATGAATCAAAAATAATATAACTGGAAGATACTATCAGTCATATCAATTAGTTAATACGAGCAGTGAATGCAAATTCAAAATAAACCACTATCGAATTTCTGTGGATAAATCTTAACTGGTCAATGGTGGAGGCGCGGAGGAGGATGCATTGTATCGGTGGGTTTAACGGTTCCTTTTTTATTCGCGCACGAATTAGTAACTAATGTACGATATTACAAATTAACTAATAGATTTGAATGTGGCATACTTGACACAGTTAGGGGTTAAACGTCTTGTCACGTCACATCACCCCGGCATATAGATCGGGGATCGACTACTATCAAAGTGTATAATTATATTTACATCCTCTTAATAAAACTTCCAATGTTGATGATATCGGGGTTGGTGATCGGGGAAATTTCAGGTACACAACTTCTTGGTGGGCCTTCATCTTCATGAGCTTTTGGTTGTCAAAAACGTCTCGTGCGTCGGTGGTGCCACTCTTCCTTTCGCGCAGTGCGTACTATTACATCTTTCTCCCGAAACCAAATGGATCGGTCTTCGAAAAAATCCTTCCTGAGGTTTATTCGTAGGAAATAAACGCTCTCATCGGCCGATGTCGATAAAGGTCGGCACTCGGCTACTTTGACTTCCGAAACAATTTTCATCACCTTTAACTTTTGTCGATGCCGAATCTCTCAAGTGAGTCGGGGAAAAATCTGGGTTGTCGATTCCTTGAGTAGTAATTAAGTCTCTTTCATAGTTAAGATGACTCTTTGTTGCATGTTCAAGCAATATTTAATTAATTCAATCATGAGACATATAAGATAAGTGAAGGTATCGGTTTCACTGGGGTGAAAACAATCAATGCCAAAGATCGAGTGGTACCCCAAAAAGTAAATGGTCACAGACTTTTTAGGGTGTGTTGAGTACTCAATAGGTTCTTGACTTGCCTTCACTTTGGAGTTTGCTTTCCTTTTCAACCTCTACATTGCTAGTGCCACTTTCCACCATATCTAGATTTAATTGTTCTCTGGGCTCTTCTTCCTCTAAATCCACTATATGTGGGGACTGTGTAATATTCATCTTCTTAGGAGCAGTCTGTTGATCATTGGTGCCCATGGCCTCTGAACTGCTTCTCTTCTTGTAAACACTCATCTTAGGCACTTTGACTATCAGTTTTTGAGAATCTTGTTGTGTTTAAATTTGTTGCAGGGTTGCCTCCACTTGATGTGTTTGAGTTGGTTGCAAGATTGCTTCCATATCAGCACAAACTTCTAGGTTTTCCAGCTTATCAAAGTCCTCAACCTGTTCATGCTCATAAGGGCAATGTTTGTTCATCAATCTTCTCTTGGATATGATCTAGTGTGGATCATATCTGCTTCCCTGTATCATTGCAAAACCAAACTCTTTGAGCTTTGATTGAATCTGAGATAAGCATGATCTAGTTTTGAAAATAAAGGGGCCAATGATAAAAGGGAATTTGAGTTTGGAGGCTTTGTGCAACTTCAAGAAATGATTTGTCTCAGATATAATTTTATGCCTGGTGAATTCAAGGGAAAAGTCTATGGGGGTCAGAAAAATAGGCAATAGATAGGGGGATTCATGAAAACCATATACCCAGATTACTATTGAGTGCATGAATAGTACCCAATCCTGCACTCTGTTCTCTGGATCTGGCTGTAGATAGCTCCTCATGTCATCCAAAATTCTAGGTAGATCGGTGTTGAAAATCAAACTGCAAACTCTGGACATGACTTTGTTGATGAAGATGAGAAATGTAATCCTTTTACATTCAGTTGATACAAATGTTGCTTCAGGAAAATACCTCTTATTGGTCTCCAAGAAAATCTTGAGCAGATAGGTGTAGTATCTGAAATGCCTTAGAGAGAAAAAATTTACCAGTTGTTTATAGATATTATCAACTATGGATTGATCAAAACTGATGCAGACTGACAGACTAGACTCTGACTTGAAAAAGGTAAAAATGAAACCGAGCATGACTTCGACTACATGTTTGTGATTGTGTAGACCTAAAACTTGACTCAAAAGGGAACAAACACATTGGACTTCAATAACCATTATATTCACATTCATTGGCAAAGATAGACTCTTTGAAAAATGTTCTGGTTTGACAATTGTCTGTAAAAATAGATCTTGGACTTCTGATGGACATTCTTTGTATACCCTAATTAGATTTTCTTCATTGAAAGGTTCAAACATTGTAGAGAAGGACTCCGGTATACCGAGGGAATATTGAATTGATAGACTCTCTACCCTACACATGACCTCAGACCCTTTTTTGTTTACGACGACTCTTTCTCCATGTGAATACTGTTCGATGCACCAACTTATGAATTCGGTAAAATGGAAAGCGATTTGGACAACATAAGGGACTATGGTGGCCTAGACTACTTCAAGGAATGATATACACCTTCTTACATTATTGGATAGGTTTCTTCTGAACACAGAGATGGGAGAAATGGTGATTTCGGTATAAAAAATGTCTGAATCTCGGTTAATTGGGGCTTCTTCATTTTCCACAAGGTCTTGCTCTATTACTAAGGTTGTGATGAAAAATACCTGGAAACGAGTAGAAATGGCGTGTAACTGGCGTACTGTTGAGCTGCAGTTGAACGAGGGTGGTCGCGCCAAGTTTCAAACGGTCCAGTTATTCGAAATTTAGCCCCTTCCTGCCAGTTTTATCCTCTCTCTACCAGATTTAGCCCCTTCCTTGGTTTATCAGGCTTCGAAACCAATTTAGTGTCTCGCTAGGTCCTGAAATCTTGATTTCACATAAAAACTTTAATGGTGACCAAAATGGGCTCCAACTGGGGATGTTATCCTCCCAGTGAGGTAGCAAAGAACGATAGACCAAGTGCCTGCCCATTGGGCTTTATTCCACTCATGCAACTAAATTGATCAACATCTTATTTACAAAATTCTGTTCACATAACTCAAATTATACTCAACATAACTTGGGGCCTTCGCTTCGGGCTTCAATTTCTGCTGATTTGATTTTAATTGCTTCAACTGAAAAACAAAAATGGTTATATACAATGAATGGAAAGGGTGAAAATTCCTTTAAGAGAGATAATTATTGAGAAAGCTGCCATTCACAGGTCCTCCACCAATGAGATCTCCATTATGTTCCTGTAGCAGATAAGCATTATTTCCATGGTATGCCACAATTTTGAAAGGTCCCAACTACAGATGGTCAAATTTCTCACGATTTCCTCTGTTTTCATTCTTGACATCCTATTTCAACACCAAATCCCACACTTTGAAATCATATTCCTTAGTATGCATGTCAAAATCCTTTTTAATCTTGTCTTGGTGTAGTTGAGAGTTGTTGAAGGCTTTATCTTGCTCCTGTAGCAATCTCTTCACTTGTAATCCTCATGAGGTGGGAAAAACTGCCTCTGTGCCATACATAATCTGGAAGGGTGAAGTGGCAATAAACATTTTAGCAATGATCCTGTCATCCCATAATGCATGGATGAGCTTCTTATGCCAAGCCTTTTTGTTATCTTGCAACAGTTTTATGATAATTCTGGTCAAACTCTTATTGGATGACTCAGCCAACCCATTACCTTGAGGGTAATAAGTTGGGAAATGGACAAGAGTTATATTGTAATCACTACAAAATTTTTCCATCTTTTTGGAATTAAATGTTGTTGCATTGTCTGTAATGATTTTGATTGTACAACCAAACCTAGACAAAATATTGTTCTCCAAAAACTGAATGATAACAATATATGTGGCTTGCCTGGTGGGAAATGCTTCAATCCACTTGGTGAAGTAATATGTGGTTGTCAGTGTCCACTTGTGCTGAGATGAGGACTGTGGATGAATTTCTCCTATGAAACCAAGGCCCCATTGTCTAAAAGGTGCTTCATCAGAGATAGGCTTCAAGGGAAAGGGCTGCAGTTTTCTCTTCCCATAAAAAATTTGGCATTCATGATAGCATGAAACTTCTTTGTAAACATCAGAAAAAATGCTAGGCCAATAGAAACCTGCCCTCAGTATTTTGTGCACAGTAGTTTTCCAATAATGGTTCCCTCCACAATCACCTTTATGAAACTCTCTGATGGTTTTTTCTACTTCTCCCTCCAGCAAAAAACTCAGCAAAATTCCTCCTAGATCTTTCCAATACAGAGATTGATTTAGAATACAAAACTTTGTTGCTTTTAGCTTCAAAAAATTGGCCTTGTTTTTTCTCAATTCAGAAGGATCTTGCAAATTTATCAACACATAAATAATGTTAGCATACCATGGGGAGTCAAGGAATTTTTGGGATACCTGAGGGACCTTTTCTTCTTCTGAATCTACTGACAAATCAATAATGAAATTAATTCCCAAGAGCTCACAATTTGTCTGTTCCATTAGATTTTCAAGTACCTGCCCCATGATCAACTTGGCAGGTTTGATATCAAGGTCATACTCCAACAACACAACTATCCACTTACCCCTTTTTCCCTCTGGATTACGCTGAGTTAAAATTCCCTTCACAGAACTGTTGGGCACATAAGTAATGGTATGAGAATGCAAGATATAAACTCTAAAATCCTTTAGGGCCTTGACCAATTCATATGCCTGCTTCTCCATGATATCATAATTTAATGGGGAATCCCTCAATGTCCTGCTATATTATTCTATAGGCCTCTCAAAATTTTGTTCATCATTTTGTAATAAAACACCAACAATGGTGTGCTCTGAGGCAAAAGAAAACAATATAAACTCCTTTGCAAAATTGGGGTTGGCCAACATTGGGGCTTTGGTCAATGCCAATTTAATATATTTAAAGGATTTTCTGTCTTCAGGGGTCCACTTTATAGCACTTCCTTTCCTGAGCATGTTAGTGATATGCTTTATGATTTCAGCCTGGTTAGGGATGAATCTTCTTAGAAAATTTACTTTCCCTAGGAAAAAATGCACTTCTTTCTTTCTTCTGGGTGTGCCAATTTTTAGGATTCCTTCAACTCTGCTAGTATCTATCTTTATTCCCTCCTTTGAAATAATGTGCGTGAGCAACTTCCCCTCTTCCATGCCAAAATTAGATTTTTTAGGGTTCAATGAAATGCCAAACTTCCTGCATTTCTGAAAATCCCTCCTTAGATGTTTAAGATGTTCTTCATCATAAACTGAATATACATTGATAGCATCTAAGTAAATAACAATAAATTTATCTTTATCATCAACAAAGGCTATATCCATAGCTCTTTGGAAAGTTTCTCTTGCATTCATGAGCCCAAAAGGAATTTTAGCATACATGAAGGTGCCCCATGGTATTGTAAAGGTTGTCTTTTCCTGATCATCAGGGTGTGCCATGATTTGATTGTACCCAGAGAAACCATCCAGCATTGATATTTTTTTAGAACCAACCACTTTCTGTAGAATGTGATCCATCTTATGCAGTGGGTAATTGTCCTTGAGAGATACCTTGTTCGGATTTCTAAAGTCTACACATATTTTGATCTCTCCACTCTTCTTTCTGATAGGTATCAGATTTGCCACCCACTTAGAAAACCTCAGACACACTATGATCTTGGCTTCAAATACTTTTTTTTTATCTCTTTTTCAATTAATGGAAACAACAAAGGGTTAATTGTTCTTAATTTTTGCTTGAAAGGTTTATGATCCTCTTTGATTGGAATCACATGTTGAATCACCTTGGTAACATATCCATCATTTACAGTAATTTTAGGACTCCTGGCCACATCATTGTTGTCAAAGAGTTTTTCTAATGGGACCAGGTCTTTGGGAATGATGTTATTTTTTAGCTGCATTATATCCTTACCAGCAATTTGATTCTTGAAATAGCCATAATTTGCGAACACAACTGCATCCTCTTCTTCACCACAATATTCCTCATCAATATTCAAATTTGAAAATTCACAATCCATCTTAAGGAAACTTTCTATTTGTTTATCATCTTCAAAAACCTGCCAGTACTTAATATTATGAGGTACTGTTGGTCTGTGCTTGACCTCAATCTCATATCCCCTGTTAGGAAAAAATGGAATTTTGAAAACTGAGGCTCAAGTAGCTAGACCATCAACAATTTGATTTTGACCCCTTGGAATCACTGAGAGACTATATTATGAAAATTCTTCAAGAAGGCCAAGCACTATATTCCTATATGCTCTTAATTTGGGATGCTTTTCTTGATATATTCCCTTCACTTGATTTATGATCAACTCATAATCTCCATGTACAACTATCCTCCTAGCACCCATTTCTTTCAAAGTCTTCAATCCCAATACTAATGCCTCATATTCAGCCATATTATTTTTGCACTCAAAAGCAAGATTATAAGAACAATTTTTTGTGGCCAGTATGGGGGGGTTAATCCACACACCATCTCCTGCTCCTTCTCCTTCTCTGTTGACATCCCATCAAATATCATGTTCCACATCTCATTCTCTGCACTGTTTTGATGTTTTGAAATTCTCTCAGTTTGTTGATCATATTTTTTTTGGTAGTCAGATCAGTGTCTCACACATTATCTTCAAAACTCAAATCATTAAAGAAAATAGAAGAACCAATCTTAGTTTCCACAGAATAAATGGGATGTTTGTTTGGTTGGGATTTGTTACTGACCATGTATTTGAGCAATACTTCCTTGTACAACCTATTATATTGACAAAAAACTGGGATATTGGCGTATGAAACATCCATTTGCAAAGTCCCTTTCAACTTTGTATCCCATGACCTAGATAACAACATGCCAAATTTAGAAGGGATATCAGCAACCACCACATCCATAACCATATTTTTTGTTGGAATTTGAGACAAATATACCACCAGATATTTGATTAGGCCCAAGCACTTCACCTTCCTTGAATCAAAGGAGAAAAGATCTTTGTAAGGCCTTGTAATTTCCAGGCCCAATTGGTCCATGACCACCTTGGGAATCAAATTATGGGATGCTACTGAATCCAACATAGCATTGTGCAGATTCATATCATGAATCTTTAGACTGACATAGAAAGGAGGGACTTCATCAACATCACTACTCTCCTCTACATGTGGGCCAAACAAGATGGCAGGATTATCATTTTGTATATTTAAAGTATCAAAAGTTTCTTCCATCTTGAGCATCCTAATGATCTGATTTCTATATTCATTGTTCTTTATCAGCTCATTGAATGGAACAAATATTTTAATTTTGGCCATCTCACTTTTGAAGTTAAAGGAAGAAGAGGTTTTTTCTACCTCTTTGATGACTGTCTCCTTTCTTGATTCAAGTACTTTCTTTGGAGTTCTTCCTTCTCTTTTCCTTTCTCCACAACATCCTTTGCAACATAGTAATTTTTAGGCTGACTTGAAGAAGGTGTATTATTTTGAGCTTCTTTGGTAGGATTTGCAGGAACCTTTTTTGTTTCGAAGATTATATTGTTTCTGGAATTGCGTGATGGAATTCTGCAACCCCTTCTGGTAATATTCCTTTTCTACTGACAACCTCTCATCATTCTCCTGCATTAATATTCCATTTGCATCCATCAACTGTCATGTTCTTCTTTAGTTAAAAACACCTATGTTTCATCAACATCACAACAATGCATATTGTCTTCAAAATTTTCATCAAAATTCTCATTTACATAATTATTTTGAAAAG
>JASDQU010817403.1:28089-39777 GCA_032191745.1 Picea mariana
ATAATTACAAGGGACAGGTTCGTTTTTGAAACTGATTACAATGATTATAAATAAAATGTTTCATGATCTAGCTTCTGACTCCTATGACGCTTTGGTTATGTTCTTTGCAACTTGTTCTGCTCTGGTCTTCCACCTGATCTGCCATTTTCAATGACATCTGTACATCATCTAGTGGACCCTAGAAAATTGCACTTTGTCTTACCCAACCGCACTATCTCCTTCCTTCATGCTAACTTGTGACATAGCCTGGACAAGTCCTTCATTGTTTGGCCCAACTTCTGCAATAGGAGGTACAACTACAACCTTGTTTAGTAATTTGGTCTGCTCTTGTGACCACTTCACCTTTTCTTATTCTAGCTGCAATGCCCTAGCCTTTTAGTCCAATGCCTCTTGATGAAGTGTTTCATTTTCCTGTTCTAGAGCAAGCAATTATATTGTTTGTGGATGTTCTCTGGCAGACATTTTTAGTTTCTTCTTCAAGCTATGAATTAATTTGTCTTTCTCATCCAATGAGGATTTCACCCCTTGGGGACCTTCAGATTCCATCCTCTTGACCTGAGTGTTTCAAGCTCTACTAGATGCTTTTTCTTGCCTCAGATACCCTTCCAATTTCATTGCATAAGAGGATAGCTTTGAATTATTCAATCTTAAACTCGGGTAATCAGAATACAACATATCACTGGTATTCTTATGGAATTTGACCTTGTCTGGAGCACTGATGTTGCCATAACTTATATTTATCTCAGATAATTTGTCTTCATCTGCAATTGCAATGTTAAAGATCCTTTTTTCAACATCCCTTACTGTGAACAAAGAAGATTGGTGCTGAGAAACCTTTTCCACTTCAAGGACTGAATCCCTCATCTCACCTAGAGCTATGTTTCCATTCTCATCATAATGTTTTGAAAAATATTCTTTAGATTGATAAGCTACCCCAGATGTTTTATCAAAGATGTGTGTCTTGCTGCTAAAGGTTCTTGAACTGTCTTCACTTTGGAGTTTTCTTTCCTTTTCAACCTCTACAGTTCTAGTGCCAATTTCCACCATATCTAGATTTACTTGTTCTCTGGGCTCTTCTTCCTCTAAATCCACTATCTGTGGGGACTGTGTAATATTCATATTCTTAGGAGTAGTTTATTGATCAATGGTGCCCATGGCCTTTGAACTCATTCTCTTTCTGTAAACACTCATCTTAGGAACTTTTACTATCGGTTTCTGAGAAGCTTGTTGTGTTTGACTTTGTTACAGGGTTACCTCCACTTGTTGTGTTTGAGTTGGTTGTAATATTGCTTCCATATTAGCACAAAATTCTACGTTTTCCAGCTTATCAAAACCCTCAACCTGTTCATGCTCATAAGGGGCACATTTTTTCATCAATATTCTCTTGGATATGATCTGGTGTGGATCATATATTCTTCCCTGTTGTTGTGAAAAAACAAACTCTTTGAGCTTTTCTTGAATTTTAGATAAGCATGATATAGTATTTAAAATGAAGGGGGCAATGATAAAAGGGAATTTGAGGTTGGAGGATTTGTGAAACTTCAGGAAATGCTCTGTCTCAGATATAATTCTTTTCCTGATGATTTCAATGGAAAAGACTCTGGGGGTAAGAAAAATAGGCAATAGATAAGGGGATTCATGACAACCATAAACCCAGATTATTGTTGAGTGCATGAATAGTACCCAATTCCCCACTCTGTTCTATGGATTTGGCTGTAGATAGTTCCTCATGTCATCCAAAACTCTAGGTAGACTATTGTTCAAAATCAAACTGTAAACTCTGGACATGACTTTGTTGATGAATATGAGCAATGTAATCCTTTTACATTTAGTTGATACAAATACTGCTTCAGGAAATTCTCTCTTATTGGTCTCCAGGAAAATCTTCAGTAGATAGGTGTAGTATCTGAAATTCCTTAGAGAGCGAAAATTCACCAGCTGTTTATGGATATTATCAGCTATGAATTGATCAAAACTGATGCGAACTGACAAACCAGACTCTGACTTGAAAATGGTCAAAAGGAAACTGAGCATAACTTTGAATACATGTTTTTCATTGTCTAGACCTAAAAATTGACTCAAAAGGGAATAGACCCATTGGACTTCAATAACCATTATATTCACATTCATTGGAAAAGATAGACTCTATAAAAAATGTTCTAGTTTGACAATTGTCAGTAAAAATAGATATCAGACTTTTGATGGACATTCTCTGTATACCCTAATTAGCTTTTCTTCATTGAAGGGTTCAGACATTGTGGAGAAGAACTTTGGTATACCGAGGGAATATCAAATTGATAGACTCTCTACCCTACACATGACCTCGGACCCTTGTTTATTTACGACGACTCTTTCTTCATGTGAATATTGTTGGGCGCACCAACTTATGAATTCAAGAAAAGGGAAAGCGATTTCGACAACATAAGGGACTATGGTGGCCTGGACTTCTTCAAGGAACGATATACACCTTCCTACATTATCAGACAGGTTTCTTTTGTACATAGATATGGGTGAAATGGTGATTTCAGTATCAAAAATGTTTGAATCTCGGTCAATTAGGGCTTCTTCATTTTCCACAGGGTCTTCCTCTGTTACTGAGGTTATGATAGGATCCATGGTTGTGATGAAAAATACCTGGAAACGAGTGGAAATGGCATGTAATTGGATTACTGTTGAGCTACAGTTGAACGAGGGTGGTTGCACCAAGTTTCAAACAGTATAGTTGTTCGAAATAATATGAAAATAAATAACAAATTCCCTTTTATACTTTTCCAAATTTCAGAGGCATGAGGAAGTGGTTTGGGGAAACTCACTTTCCACCCCAAAATGCACCTGGTGGCACCACGTATCCTTGAACGAAAACCATGGTTTAAATTTCAGCCTTCTTTCCAAAATTAACCTCTGTGCAGTTTCTCCCCCTGAAATCATCCTCGACCATCGATCTTGAGAGCTCACGATCTATGTCGTATCAGGCCCCGTACACTTAGGGATCCTGCCCGTTTTAGCCTCTCTATGCCATATTTATCCCCTTTCTTGGTTTATTAGGCTTCCAAACTTATTTAGCGTCTCACTAGGTCCTGAAATCTTGATTTGACATAAACAATTTAATGGTGACTAACAACAAGTATGCTTGATCAAAATCCTTTGTTTCTTATCCAGGGATGCCAAGAACAACTGTGTTAGAACATCATCATGGGTTATCTGATACCAGTAAATGTATTTGGTAAACTCAACAACATGTATAATGGTTGAACATGGGTTACCATCAAACTTTGGGATATCATCCCATATTTTCAACAGGTGTTCAACATATACCTCCATGGTTTTCTAGTGGGGTGTCCAGATGAACTCAAAGATTTTTGAATATGGGGATGGTATATTCCCTCAATGGAGTCTCCAAATGAACTCTATGGAAATTTCATCGAGAATCGAAAAGGAACATCCCTCAAATGGAGTTTCTAGGCAAGCTATGGTGAAGGATTTGGGAAAATCTTGCCAAAATGTCATCAAGGATCGAAAGAGGATTAAACATCCTCCCCGACAATGAAGCCAAAATGTTATCACACAAATTGTAAGTTTGGAAAATCACAACCCAAGCCACAAGAGTGTGACAACTACTTGAGTACCTACCCAATATCATTTTAGATAGACACTGCCCTTGGTTTAGTGATGAAAATTCACCACAAGGGGGGAATCCCGGTGACCCTAGCGGGATTGAGATGGAAAGTGAGATGATGATGGTGAAAACCCCTATAGCTCAAGCTTATAGGTGAGGAAAAGGCTTGGAATATAGTATTGTGTATGAAGGATGGTTTCCAAATTATGGTGTAGCTGCAAGACAATGTTATACATGCCCAGAAAAAGACACAAGATAGATGCACGAGCCTTAAACCAAAGGGTAACAAGAAATAAACCTTGTTGTCCAAAAATTGTAGCCTTGATAGTTGCAAAAATAACCATGCAAAACACCAAATAATTATAGGGTAATCAAGTACTAAACATGTAGGTAATATCCCAATACTTAGACATAAGTTTTGATGGTGAAAGAGGACTGAAAAATGATGATATCAGCAATATATTAGGGCATCCTTGTGGCTGTAGAAAATAATTGCTACAACAACAAAGTCTAATCACAAAAAATAACAAGTCAACCGTCAAAATGATAGCTATTGATCAATAGAAAATTAATCTAGGCTCACAAGCAATTTTCAATGGTAGATTATAGAGAAATGAGTAAAAGAGGGAGTTTTCTGCAGCCCTAATGGATGTAGCATTAAATTTATTACAACAATGAGTTCCTTGGCTAAAAGAGGATGCCCTTAGGGTATAAGCAAGCTTATAACATTAAGAAAAGATTCCAACTTGAAAAAATGCAATATCTCGCAATTTCACATATACCAATGCAAGTAGATTAGTCCCTATTCAATAAAGTGATGGAATCTCTTGTGTAATATCTAGGTTTTGTAACTTATCTAGGGATGTAGGCCATTTTACTTCCTAGAGAATGCAAAACATAGAAAGGTAAATCTAGGAGGGTGTAATGCCTTTTACTCCTCCTAGAAACCTTTGCTAAAATATGATTATTCAATATAAGGATGGATCTTAGTGGTGGGTGTATGCCCTTATACTCATCCTAGGGTTTAGACAAGAATAACCATGAAACAAGAAGAAACACTTAACAATATGCATCAATTTCTTACCAATTTCAAGAGATAGCTAGATAAACCCTACTTTACCAAGAATACAAGAGATAGAGCACCCTTTTTCTCCAATATACAAATTGTATCATTCAAAAAGCATTCAAGAAAGAGAGATATAGAAAATGCCCAAGGAGGGCACAAATTTCAGCCAAGAGAGGTCTAAGCCTCAAGTGAGTTATGTTAAAATGAAATGTCACAAGATATTTATTTATACAAGACCTTATAAAATTAGTTTGTCCACTTAGATTTAGGGTAAAACAAAAATTAGGGAGGTCGACCTCCTAATTTTCCCCTTTACAAAATTAATTTCAAAATTACAAAAGAAACAAGCCCTACGTTGGGCGTCTAAAGGCCATATATTCATGGTGTAAAGTTCCTTCTCCTTCAAACATGACAATTCATCATAAAATCATCACCACCATCAAAACCCTAACCTTCCAAGTGTGGCGTCATACCCCAAAAGTGTAACACATGACCTCCAAAGGCAAGTCATTGGGGATAGGAAGGCTAGCAATTCACCTACAGAGGATCCTCAAGTGCCTCCAAAGGCAACGTATTTGACCCATGTGTCCAAGAAGAAAGGTTGCATCATCCATCCTTGGGGACTCAAGCCCAAGTGAAGGTCCAAGTGACCTTGTGCCTTCACGAAATGACTTCCACTTGTCAAGGCCCTGCAAAGACAAGAAAATTCGCCCTCCAAGGGCTCACAAGTCACAAGTATAATGCCAAGTAAGCCATATATAATAAAATAACCACCCTAACATTTCTATCAAGTATGCCCTCTCAAAATAGACAAATGCTCAAATACCTTATGCAACTTTCCAAATTTTGGTATGGGAGGGTTGTCATGGTGACCTATTTGGTGAATCATTCCCCAAGTTAAGGGGTGTTCCCCAGGTGGAGAATTTCTAATTCATGTGAAGAGTATGAGGTGGATGGGGATAATACTTTTGGGTATGGGGTTTCTTGACATACAAGGGCTCATATTGTCTCATTTATGCATACATTTGTAGAGGGTGTGTTTTCCAAGCCCTTTTGTTATTAATTTATTAGAGAGTTCCCAAGTTGATGATAAAATGGGACTTCTACCTACGCATGAAAAACATTGCCCACCTTAAATCTACCCTGGTCACACTATGCTTCCCCAAGTTGAATACAATGTGTGGGAATTCTACCTAAGCATGAAATATATTTCCCACACATGCTCTACCTTGGTTGGTATGTTCGATTATTTATTTATTTTACATGCCACTCATTTTTTTGTGAGAAACATTTCATTGTTCTCGATATCCCTGGACGAGCATATGGAAGGTTTGTGATTGGATTTTTTCTTTTTCTAGCTACATGCCTTTGCACCCTTAACCCCTTCTTCCCATGAAATGAGGTACAATCCCTTCTTGGGTCAATGTGGCCCGAAAACCCAAGATATGAGAAAATGAAGGGAAAGAAACATGGAAAGTGGTAAGTATGTGTGGGAGAGGTATGATGACTCATGAAGGAAACTGCCAAGTAGAAACCCTTTCCCTGAGGGTGACCATTTACTAGGACAAAAATGTCAACCACCAAGGTGAAATAAGGCAAAGATCATAATTTCCAAGAAAACATTTTCAAAATCAAGGAAGAACCCTTTGCAACATATCCAAATGCTTCATTTATTAAAATGACACTTACCACAATGTTGGAATCGTTACCTCATGGAGAAAGAACCACCATCCTCTGTGAGCCAAGCTGGTGTGGTGAATGGTGTAGCCATCGATCTCATGGTGATGGGTGGTGTGATGTGGGGCTATGTTTGTTGGTTTATCTCTCGGTACTCCATGTCTACAACTTGATGGCCTCGATACACCATCTCCTTAGTTATCCCTAGAAATGGGGGATAACATGGCCATCATATATGTTATAGTCAAGAGTTCTCACTCTTTGGGAAAAGGGGTAGTACTATGAGGCCTTGATAGGGTTAATGTACTTGTTCCCTTCCATACCAAACATTTTCCATATATGTTCCTCCCATTGTCCTGTATTTTGGGAGTGGTTGTTACATGTATCCCACAAAGGTATGTGTTTCATTCACCTATGAGAATAAGGGGGTTAAATTACCAAGGTTGATGTAGATAGTAAAAAATAATGAAAATAACATGTTATAATTCAAAATGAAAAATAGCAATAAAGGGTTGTGAATGATAATCATAAGCCAAGATAGCTTGAGCTCTACCTGCTCTCTATGAGACCATCACCCCAAGTCCTAATGCACTGAATGCATACCAAAATAAAATGACTTAATTGAATCTTAATGTAATAAATGCATAAACCTGAAAAGGGGCTTGCAAATCAATTAAGGAATATCAAAAATCAAGATAGGGGTGGAAAGAAATAGTGTTGAAGAAAGGGTAACTCATTGCACCAAGCGCTCCCTCTATAAAGGTGCTCATGGAGATGAACATCACACATGGCCTTGCATGTCAATGACACCATGACCATGAAGTGAAACCCATGTCATACCACTTTATCACACTTACACTTTGATGGGTTTCTTAGGAAATACTCCTCTACTTGGGTACTAACATGCCTAATAGGGTTCTATGATGTTCCTCCCATAGTTAAACTTGGAAAATTGCATAATTTCATAAGCTAGTGTGAATTTTTAAGAAGATACCTAATGTGAATTAATTACCTGGATTTTGCATTAAATTGTGACATACATTTTATGATTCTAATGACTCTTGTATCCATAATGGTTGGTCTCAATTGATTCTATAAGCCCTTTCTTGATGATGATGCACCCCTTGAGATGGTCCTTTGGAGAATTCATGATTCTTCTCCCACATTACATGATGATGTTTCATATTATATGGAGGATGTTGCAGACTTGATGATGACATTTGGGTCATGGGATGGCTTAGCATGCTTCTTTTCATCCTCCACCACCTCCTAGACCCGTGACATTGCACAATTGAACTAGGATGTTGCATATGGAGCTTGACGTGTCACCTTGAGCCCTTGATGATATCTTGATACCCCTTGAGGACGTTCAGGCTTAGATTGATGATATGTGCCTTGATAATGATGGTACACCTCTCTGGAGAGGTTATACAGCACTTATCCTTGATGACATCATGATTTTGACCTTGGACGTTGCACATGTGATGATATGTCATACTTGACGGTGAAGTGACACTTGCATGAGCCAACCTAGTAATTAGATGATGAGTTGGAACTATGTTGACGAGGATATGTAACCTTCTTGATGAGGAGGCATTACTTTTGATGATACTTTGCACCTTTTTGGTATAGACATGACTTTTGGAACATTCTTAACCCATTTGGAGATGATCTCACCCTTCTTGGGTCTTCTACACTCACATGTGTTGGGTTTTAGAGGATTTTTTTATGTTTTAGCATTGTATCTTTATCTTAGAGACATTTCCAAGGATTGACCTAGACCTAACCACCTTATGCTTACCTTGATTACCTTGATCTAGTGGTGGTTTGTTACGAAAATATTCCCCTGCGTACATGTGAACTTTCCCTTGGATTATAGACCCCTATACCAAGACAGAAACACTAAAAATGGACACTAACATACCTTTGATTTCAGTTTAATCAATCAGAAAGAGATAAGGAGAAAGAGTGTGATGCACCTTGTTTTGAAGTTTGTCCTCGTTGCTTCCAATCCAAGCTTGATATCCAAATTGTTAAAATATTGTGTAACTGCAAAGAATGCTCTTATCCCCTTTTGTGGATAAAGATAAAATATATTTATTATTGATTAGATCAATCCCCTTTTGTGGATTGATCATGTCGGGTATTGTAAATGACCAAATCCCCTTTTGTGGATTGGTCAAACCCTAATTGTAATAGGCTAAATAAGAAGTCGGCCTCGTAATATATTAAAGAGGCCCCATAATATATTAAAGGTGGTTATAACCACCCAGAAGAAGAAGTCGACCCTTCCAGTGAAGAGACACTTCCACACGTGCCAGAATTGTATAAATAAGAGAGGCCAACACCTCATTTAGACACACACTTAGCTCACTCATCTAGTGCACAAGTATTGAAGGAAGCTGCAGTTACCAGTTGTCGAAAGAAGGAAGAGAGAGAGAGGCGCATCCTTGGGAGAGGAATTTCTGTGTTGCTTGGTTCATTGTCTTGGCATTGTATTTGCTATCTATATTAAGGAAGTTTTGCTTTGTTTTCTTCCCCTTGAGGGTTTCCTAGGATAAATGCTTGTGTACTCTTGTGATTGTGTTTCTCTCAGTGATCCTATATATGCTATTGTTATCTAGTAAATTGAAAGTAACCTAATAATAGCAGAAACTTTAACATGGTATCATAGCCAAGCTGAAGACAGAATCTTTCACAAGAAAAAGAAAAACATCATTGTTGTCGTACATGAAAATTAGGGTTTTTTATTAAAAAAGGTTTTCAACATCAAATCCATATAGAAAGGTGCGCCCTACCTCAAGGAACATTTTGGCATCCTCAATGCACTTTTTCAGTGGCTAGATCACCTGGAAAGTGAAACCCTAGTTTTCACAAAGTACCAGAAAACTAGAAGTACCAGTTTCCCAGAGTACCAGAAGTACCAGAAAACCAGAAGCACCGGTCCAGAAATCCGCAGATCAAGTTTGGAGGGGTAAAAGTTGGATTTTCTGAAATCTAAACACACCAGGCTACTCGCCTCAGTCCAACACATCTTTTGGTGAGTTCAATTTTCAGATCCAAGTAATTTGATTTTTTTTATTATTTATATAGCCCGGAGGGCTAGGGTTTCTTCTACAAGAAAGAATGGCCACCAGAATGAGGGTAGAAGACAGGTTGAAAGGATCTATAAAATTCAAATCTTGGAAGCATAGGTTGCAGATGATTCTAGATGAGAATGATCTCCTAGAACATGTTACAGTGGGTGTACTAGAACCAGAGGAAGAAGATCAAAAGACCAAGCATAAGAAGAATGAAAAGAAAGAAAAGAGAATTGTGTCAGATTCAGTGAAGGATCACTTGATCCCTCATATATTCGAACTACAGACAACAAGGAAAATGTATGAATCACTCAACAGGTTATATGAAAGAAAAGACATTAGCCGAAATCTTACCTTAAGAAATCAACTTCGTAATATGAAGATGGACAACTAAGAAACTGTCACATCCTATCTTATGAGAGTTTCTCACATCATAGATCAGCTTGCAGCTATTGGAGATGTCATTAGTGACAAGGAGCTTGTAACCACATCCCTAAATGTGTTTCCAACATTTTGGATTCCTTTTGTACAAGGAGTGTGTGCAAGAACCAAGTTACCCAAGTTTGATAAGTTATGGGCAGATTGCACACACGAAGAATCTAGACTTGCAGACCAACATAAGAGATTAATTGTCCATGAAGAGGAAGCTCTTACAGCTCAAAATAACAAAATAAGTTCCTTTAGGAAGAACAATAAAGAAGCTAACTCCGTAAGAGTTCCAGACAAGAAGAAAGATGTTTCAAAGATCAGATGCTACAACTATCAAAAGTTGGGACACTTTGCCTATGACTGTCCTCAAGGAAAAGGAAAAAGAAAGTATCAAGCACATGTGGAAGAATAAGAGGAATCTCCTCCCTCAAAGAAAGCTCTAGCAGAAATTAAGGATTATGTACTTTAAGTTTAAGACAGTTGATATGAAGAAAGAAAGCAAATGGTGGAGTTTGTAGAGCCTCCCCACAAAAAAACAAAAGATAAGTATTCATGTTTATTTTTAGTATCTTGTTTACTTTAATATCTTCTCATTACAAGTTAGTTTTTTGTGAGAATGTTAATTAACCTTGTTTTATTTCAGTGTCTATGCAGACTTATGAAGGAAGTATCAAAGAAGAGGATGAAGAAAGAGATAAAATATTCATTTCATGTATGATCACTCATGAGAGTGACAAAGAAAGCATATTGTAAGTAAGTTTACAAGTCTCGGAAGAAAGAACTTATGCCATGACTTGCAGAAGTTAGACAAGATGAGAAGGACGTATGATATGGTTACAGTCAGTGAAGACCAGACAATATCCGATATTTATATAGGAGCAGGAGGCTCCTAAAGATGCAAATAAAAAATATTCAAGATGAAGAAAAAGATGGATACTCAGATATAGTGGATGAGATGCAGGTAACTACAGGTTGCTCCAGTACCGTTATTATAGATGTAGAGGGAGCAATTTGATCCAGTATGAAGACAAAAAGAAAAAAATATTCGAACTCAAGAAGGCACCCAGGATATTACAGAAGAAAACTTCAAGGATGATGATTAGAAGCTATTATCTTGGTGCAAGAGGGAGCCATGTCTCCGAGTTCGAAATGAAGGATCGTGATTTGATGCAGTTAGAAAAGTAGATGGATGGTGCCCAGATATTTTGATCAAGATGAAATCTATCTAGTAGATGGATGGTGCCCAACAGATGGGTAGCATGGTATTATACCATGGAAATATTTTGAACCACAAGAGATTCTTTTTGATCCCATAGCTAGACCTTCATAAAGAAGGAAAGAGAAATCCCACAGGTGGACCTTCATAGAGAAGGAAAAGAGAGATACCTTCGTAGCAAAAGAGACATACCTTCATAGAGAAGGAAGAGACCTTCGTAGAGAAGGGGAATGAGAAATTTTCCAAGGTTGGCCTCTGTCCAAGTGTTGAGTTTCGGATACTCTAGGGACATGCTAGAATACCCTCGTAGAGAGGTTTGTGACCACCCTCGTAGAGAGGAATGTGGATGTTTCTCCAAGGGGCAGCAGACAGATACTCTCCTCTGGCCAAGGATGGAGTAGCCTGGAACACAAACCTTGACCATGTGGAATGGTTAGTTGGCTCTTGAGGTTTGTGTCGTGATCCTACGTGGATCATGGAAAGGGAGTCTAGTCTTGCCCAGGCTAGCATCTTATCTTCTCTATTTCATGTGGGATGACTAGGAGTGAAGCTATGGTAGCAGTCCTCCCCAGTGGATGGGTGAGATAGATGACTACAAGGGAAG
>JASDQU010817403.1:46311-56366 GCA_032191745.1 Picea mariana
TCATTGTCTTGGAATTGTATTGGCTATCTATATTAAGGAAGTTTTGCTGGGTTTTCTTCCCCTTGAGGGTTTCCCAGGATAAATTATTGTGTACTCTTATGATTGTTTTTCTCTCAGTGATCCTATCTATGCTATTGTTATCTAGTAAATTGAAAGTGACCTAATAATAGCATAAAATTTAACACAAAATCCTTAGCACAACTCGATAACTGCAATAGGAAGCAAAGAGAAACAAAGAACTCCTACTCTTCAAGATTATATTAAACAAATTCATCACCAAATATCAAAGGAACAATAGAAAAGCACATGAAAACAAACGCTTGAAGGAAATATGCCAAGTATATTAAATTAGAACCAATAAAACTTACATACCATGAATGATGTCAGCTGCAACTCCTCTAAGCTCTCCTCATCCAGAACATTGCATGAATAACAAGATCATAAGTTTGATATCTTTGTCTGTGTGTTTTTCACCTTGGAAATCCCTCAATATATAGTCTTGAGAGGCACAACAACCATGAGTAGATTTTGGGATAAATTGAGGATATGACTCCTTTAGGTTAGGATTTGATCCTAGGATAGTGCCATAGGATCAAATTCGATCCAAACCAACTTCATCTCCAAGAGTTGACCCTTAGAAAGAGGCAGGATTCTACAAATTTTCCTCTAACCAAAAGCAATGCTCCCCTATAGTTAGATATAGAGTGTTGTTCCTAGATCAACGCTCCCTAAATAAGGTAAATGGGGCGCTACCCTATGGGATCATATTTTATACTTTTTTGGTATTGGGAGACTAAACTTATGAAAAATTCCATCTGGGAGTTTCCTTTGAGTTTTTTTCAAACTCTCTAAACGTGAAAAACCATCGAGTTTACTTTCTTTGGGCTCGTAAAACATACATCGAAAGGCCTATCTGGGACCGAACCACTCCTTCCTAGGGTTCATTAAAAGTAATCTGAAGGACTCTTTCGAAGGATGAGCTTATACTGAGCACCTTTTATCCTCCTTAAGATCATTAAAAAAGAAAGAGGTACTCATCTATCTAGATGGGGGGAATTTTTTTGGGAAGTGGGTCAAGTCTTGAAAACTTTTATGGAAGCTCTTTGTTGTCACCCTTGAACATGGCACTTATATACATTATGTCATAAATTTGGGTAATAAATTTTTCTCTGAGTCATACCAATTTCCATGAGTCATTATACTCCTTCAACCCATTCGAAGAGTGTCATCATACTTTTTTGTTCCAGTCAAAAAGTCCTTGTAGTCACACTATGTTTAGGTCTGTGATCGTCACATTATGTTTGGATCCTTGCCTCATTGAGTAAACTCTTCCAAATCAATTTTTGTGCCACACAATGTTCAAGAGAAGTATTATCCTTACAATCATTTTGCAGTATTCATACCTATGTTAGTTTGTCCTCATTTTCTCTATCATCATACATCATTATCTTGTGTCAGTTTCATGTCGATGATGAAGGATACATCAAGTCCTTCCTTCGATGAGTCTTTTCCTATAGAATTCAACACATCATCTGGGAATTAGACTTAGAAACCAATTAGTACCTTGGATACTACATGCCTTAATGGTAGGTTTCCTCACCTTCGATAGTAGGCTTACCTCATTGGCCTCTAATCAAATTATTCCACGAGTGTTCAACTTCAACTCATTTATTCACATTCATTGGAATGTACTAGAGTACCTTGGGAGTCATTGACATCACTAGTGATTTCCCTCACACTTGTTAATGGTATACATCAATCACCAGTAATCAAGTGGCTTCTACCATTTTTGACATCAAAACATCTATTCACAAGGTTAGAATCGTACTGATTCGAGATTAGGATGAAAACCTTGGGTTGGGCCCACTTCATTATGTGCTTTACACAGGATGCGATGGAGTTTAAATATTATTGATATACACCATGACATAGATCCACTTTGTATTGGTCTGTGACTATGTTTTTATTATCATATTGTAGCTCCATTGTGTAAAATATCGTGGCTACACCCTGATCGAGTCATGGACGTATGGATCCAAATTGTATGTTTGGTGGCCATATCCTTAGTCAATACTTTCATGGATCCACGGTGTATTGGTCAACAACCATGCTTTGAGTCATGTGTATTCCGAGAATATGTATGCATGCCTCAAGGATGGAAAACATATTAACATTATTTGATGGTTGTCTTCAACTTCTACTAGGTTCTCCAACTCCATACCCTTTTTTTGAAGAATCTACAAAGTGTTTTGGCCATTGTCATTCCTTTTCTAACTTCACACTTTGGGGGGAAATCTGTTACACATCAAAATTCCTCACTTCGACAGTGTCACAAGTGTCTCTCTTTCATTGTTGCAAGTGTTGTAAGTATCACAAGTATCACACTTTTATTGTCGCAGGTGTTGCAAGTGTTGCATTCACTTTTTCTAAGTGTTTCATATTGAAAAAAACCATGAAAACACTTGCTACAACCCCTACAATATGTTAGAAGAAGAAGCCCCATCATCTGACAGTTAGAACACTTATTTTTAATACGGATTTACACATCTTGGTGACTTTTTGGAAGATCAATGCTCCCCTTATCATACATAGGGAGCACTAGCGCTCCTTGTCCATCTCAGAGGGAGCACTACATCGCTCTGCTATCAGTTATAAGGGAGTGTTGAGTTGGTTAAGGGAATCTTGGAGGAAATCCCACTTTCCTCTAAAGACAGATATGGATGGATTGGATTAGTTTGGCTCAAATATAACTCCAGGGATGCATCTAAGTAAGATATCACAACTATTGGAGCCATATCCTCAACTAATTCCAAATATACCCAAGTTAGTTGAGCCTCTCAAAGCCTATAAATGGAGTCATTCCCATGGTGAAAAGGAGCAGAAATAAACAAAGCATTGTTATTTTGATTGTGGATCTTTCAAGCAAGGGTTGGATGAGGAGGACTTGGAGAGGATGCTACAACATCATCTGAATATCGTAAGTTTCCTTTTGAAGTTCTCATTAATATACTTGGCCTATTTCCTTCAAGTATGTGTTTACATGTGCTTGTCTTAATCTTCATAGATCGATTGATTTTGTCTAATCCATTAGAGTAGGAGATAGTTGTTTGTTTCTTATTGTCCATTGCAGGTACTGTTTGGAGCTTTTGTATTGGGGCATATTGGAAAAACATCGTAAATGAGGTACATCATACTTCCCCTCCTTCTCTCTTTTTCAATAGATAAAATGAATCTATAGGAATGGTAGTGTCCAAATGTAATTTTTTGTCTTGGTAGAGGGGTCTATAATCCAAGGGAAAGTTCACCTATCCGCAGTGAAATTTTTCTGTAACATGGTGTGTTTGAGTAACCAATAAAAGAGACCATATACATCATCCCTTCAGGCTTGGGAGACTAAACTTACGAAAAAGTTCATCTGGGAGTTTCCTTTAAGTTTTTTTCAAACTCTCTAAACATGAAAAACCACCAAGTTTACTTTCTTTGGGCTTGTAAAACATACATCGAAAGGCTTATCTAGGATCGAACGACTCCTTCCTAGGGTTTGTTAAAAATAATTCGTAGGTATTGTATGAAGGATAAGATTATACCAAGCACCAATTATCCTCCTCGAGCTCATTAAAAAAGAAAGAGGTACTCATCTATCTGGATGGGGGAAAAAAAATGGGAAGTGAGTCAAGTGTTGAATTTTTTTATGGAAACTCTTTGTTGTCGCCCTTGAACATGAAACCTATCTACATTATGTCATACAGTTGGGTAATCCGTTGGTCTCTAAGTCATACCAATTTCCATGAGTCATTATACTCATTCGAACCATTCGAAGAGTGTCATCATACTTTTTTTTCTAGTCAAAAAGTCCTTATGGTCACGCTATGTTTTGGTTTGTGATTGTCACATTATATTTGGATCCTTGCCTTGTTGAGTCAATGCCACCAAGTCAATTTTCATACCACAAACTTTTCAAGGGAAGTATTATCCTTACAATCATTTTGTAGTATTGATACCTTTGTCAATTTGTCCTCATTTTTTATATCATCATACATCATTATCTTGTGTCAGTTTTGTGTCGATGATGAAGGATACAACAAGGCCTTCCTTCGCCTAGTCTTTTCCTATCGACTTAAACACATCATCCATGGATTATACTTAGAAACCAATTAGTATCTTGGATCCTGCATGCCTTAATGGTAGGTTTCCTCACCTTTGAAAATAGGCTTAACTCATTGGCCTCTCATCGAATGATTACATGAGTGTTTGACTTCATCTCATTTATTCACATTCATTGGAATGTACTAGGGTACCTTGAGAGTCATTGACATCACTAGTGATTTCCCTCTCACTTGTTAACAATATACATAAATGATCGGTAATCAAGTGGTTTCTACCATGTTCAACATCAAAACATCTATTCACATGGTTAGAATCATACTGATTTGAGATTGGGATGAAAACCCTGGGTTGGGCCCACTCTATTATGTGATTTACTTAGGATGTGATGGAGTTTAAATCTTACTGATGTACATCGTGACATAGATACACTTTGTATTGGTTTGTGGATATTTTTTTATTATCATATTGTATCTCCATTGTGTAAAATATCATGGTTACAACCTGATCAAGTCATGGAAGTATGGATCCACATTGTATGTTTGGTGGTCATATCCTTAGTCAATAATTTCATGGATCCGTAGTGTATTGGTCGACGGACATGCTTTGATTCATTTGTATTCCGAGCATAGATATTCATGCCTCGGGGATGGAACACATATTAACATTGTTTGATGGTTGTCTGCAACTTCTAACAGGTTCTCCAACTCCATACCCTTTTTTCGAAGAATCTACAAAGTGTTTTGGTCATCAACATTCCTTTTCTAACTTCACACTTTGGGGGGAAATCTGTTACACATCAAAATTCCTCACTTTGACAATGTCGCAAGTGTCACACTTTCATTTTCGCAAGTGTCATAAGTTTTGTAAGTATCCAACTTTTATTGTCACAAGTGTCATAAGTGTCACATTTTCTTTTTCTAAGTGTACCATCTCAAACGACACCATGAAAAAACTTGCTAGAACCCCTAAAATATGTTATAATAAGAATCCCCATCATCTGACAGTTGGAACAAGTATTTTTACTAGGGATTTACTCATCTTGGTGACTTTTTGGAAGATCAACACTCCCCTTCTCATACATAGGGAGCACTAGCGCTCCTTTTCCATATCAGAGGGAGCACTGCAACACTCTTTTGTCCATTATAAGGGAGCGTTGAGTTAGTTGAGGGAATCTTGGAGGAAATCCCACTTTCCTCTAAAGACAACTATGGATGGATTGGGTTATTTTGGATCGAATCTAACTCGGGGGATGCATACAAGGAAGATACCACAACTATTGGAGCCATATCCTCAACTAACTCCAAATATACCCAAGGTAGTTGAGCCTCTCAAAGCCTATAAATGGAGGAATTCCCATGGTGAAAAGGAGCATAAATAAATAAAGCATTGTTATTTTTTGGATCTTTCGAGCAAGGTTTGGATGAGGAGGACTTGGAGAGCTTGATGCAATATCATCTAAAGATTGTAAGTTTCCTTTTGAAGCTCTCATTAATATATTTGGCCTATTTCCTTCAAGTATGTGTTTACATGTGCTTTTCTATGCTTGTCTTAATCTTCATAGATCGATTGATTTTGTCTAATCCATTAGAGTAGGAGATAGTCGTTAGTTTCTTGTTGTCCATTGTAGGTATTGTTTGGAGCTCGCAGATTGGAGCAGCTTGGACAAACATTGTAAATGAGGTACATCATACTTCCCCTCCTTCTCTCTTTTCTGATGGATAAAATGAATCTATAGGAATGGTAGTATCCAAATGTAATTTTATGTCTTAGTAGAGGGGTCTATAATCCAAGGGAAAGTTCACATGTCCATAGGGAAATATTTCTATAACATAGTGTGTTTGAGTAACCAATAAAAGAGACCATATACTTTATCCTTTCTTGCTATAAGATTCCTTAAGGTTGCTAGGGAATCATCCCTTGTGTTGGATCAATCCTCACTAAAGTGAGGGAAGTAATTACTAAGGTGGTAATGGAAATACTTCCAATGTTTCACTTGTATTGCCCCTTCTAAAAGGATTTGCACATAGGTGCTAGATTTTGTGATAACATTTTGGCAATGTTGTTGGGGAGAATTGAGTCATTCTTCCTAGATATCTGAATTCTATGCTTCAACCAATTTTGGTGAGCTTGTATCAAAGCCTTATTTATATTTTATCACTTTGTGACTCCACGTCGAGAGAACCCAAGACCTATTCTGAAATACAACAGAAACCCTCCTCATAACCCTCCTATATCCCAAATGTCTCTTCAACCATGGGTCTCCAATATTTTAAAACCTTTATATATGACTAGAGTTCAACGGTACCCTCACAATATGCCTAAGAATGATGATAGGTGGTTGCCTAAGTTCTCTAGTAATAATGATGTCTCCACTGAAGACCGTCTATATTTATTATATAATTCTCTTGAACACTACGCTATCCAATAATTACATGAAGATGTGGTTATGAGACTCTTTTCTTCATCATTGATAGGGGATGCTATTTTTTGGTACAATAATATTCCCTATAAAGGTATTAAAACTTGGCAATCCCTTCATAATCCCTTCACAAAAAAATGGGAAATCAAGAAAGATGTTAGATTAGTTTTGACCCAATTTAGTCAAATAAGAAGGAAAGAAGAATACTTCGTTAAAGGATTTAATATGAGATTTGATACTTTGATAAAATAATTTCTAGATGACCTTAGACCAAAGGATGGGGTGATTTTCCTACAAAATAATCACGCCTTTGAGGGACAATTTGGTCATTTTATAAGAGACAAATTCCCAAATACCTTTGTGGAAGCTCAATAATGGGCTTCCAAAATTAGAACCAAACTGATAGTATCCAATATAAATGCGCCTATTACCAAGATTGATACTTTCCCTAAGGAAACAAATGATGGAAATATAACGTCATCGGATCAAAAGCTTGATCAAACAACCATCTGAATAAGGAAAACCCAAGGAGACCTTTTGACAAAAGGTTGATATATGTTAGGAAATAGACATCCACACTAAATCAAGTAGAAAAGAGAAGACACATTTAAACAACTAAATAAATGACAAACACGATACACAGATATTTTACCCCGGAAACCCAAACAAGAAAACCATCATACTTTGAGTGTATTTCTCTCTTGGTGTCTTATTCATTCAGAATAAAAAGTTACATGACTAACCTTGGTATACACCTAATATACAATCACCATCATACTCTCTTTCTTTTAACAAAAACAACCCTGCATCCAATTCGACTTACATCTACATGACCAAAAACCTTCTGCTAAAGATTAACATGAACATAAAATTAATACAATTACAACACGCCTTATTTATATTCTTTACAATATGAAAAACCCTTAATCATAGTTCCAAAAAATGGTTACAGATCCACGTGGATGATTGGCTGCAAATCCTGCGAATCTTTGTATTTTGTTACAGTCAACTTCAATTGGATAAAATGTTAATTTAAACTCAACTCGGTGAAAGAGTCAAAATTGTTAGCTGAAAAGTAGTGGTTTTGAGCACATGGTTTTGGTGACCCATGGTTTTAGAGCCCATGGATTGCATGTTATGAAATCCTTTAAAAGGTTGGTGATACTCCAATGTAATGTGTCGAGAGTTGAGCGGTAAAGGCTCACTTTTCCAGGGCTAGGAGGTTGGCCGAATTGGTTGGGTTTGGTCAAGGAACCAATAGATCTATTGGTTATTTTTTCCCGATTTAGGTTTTCCAAGATAAATTTTGTGCATGATTTATGTGTTTATACGTTCTTGGTTGATTATTTGATTTCTCTTGCATGTTTATTTCCTTTCATGTGGTATCAAAGCAAGGTAGACCTGGAATATCTCGTGAGAGTGGTTTGATGATGAAGAAATATGGAGTGATCCATGAAAAAATTGTGAGAGTACAGAGCTAGGGTTTCAACAGAAGAAATGGCATGAGGAGAAGTGCATGGACAACCCACCTGGAAGACTATTACATGAACGGATGAGAAATTGGTAAAGGTTAAAGGTACCATAGCATATAGTGACGGTTTTGGTGGTGGTGGAAAAGGAAAACCCCTAGATAATTAGCGTGCATGATGGCACTGGTCTTGGAGATGATAGCACCGATATTTTCCCAAGAGGCATGGAAGTGTGTCTGGATTATAATACAGAATAACCTAGTGCACAATTGGAGTTTGGATTTTATTTTCATCGGTGTGTGGGAAAAACGAATTAGACAAGCAATTTGAAGGTGAGAGGATGGAGGAATAAGTGTCGGGATAACAATAATGAAAAAAATTATTATTATAATGGATTTGCAAATATTTATTGCATGTAAATGGGAATACGAGTGTAATACTTTGGAAGGCATGCATACCCATGGTAAATTACCAATAAATTATATACGTAGACCTATGTGATAGCGAGAGAATGCGAGATTCTTGGATACCCTAGTTATAAACTTTGAGGGGGCTAGGGCCTGGAGGTGAGCGGTGCAAAATCACTTGGCCAGTTTGGCCAGATTTGGTCATGGGAAACACAAAGTCAAGTTTAAAGGGGGGAATGTTAGGTTAAACTTGACTCGATGAAATACAAAGTTGTTAGGTGAAAACTAGTGGTTTTTGGCACATGGTTTTGGTGACCCATGGTTTTAGAGCCCATGGATTGCATGTTATGAAATCCTTTAAAAGGATAGTGATACTCCATTGTGATGTTTCGAGAGTTGAGTAGTGAAGGCTCACTTGGATAGGGCCAAAATGTTGGTCAGATTGGTTGGGTTTGGTCAAGGAATCAACAAATATATTGGCTATTGTTTTATCGGTTTGGGTTTTCCAAGATAAATATCATGCATGATTTATATGTTTCTATGTTCTTGGTTGATTATTTTATTTCTCTCACATGTTTATGTCATTTCATGTGGTATCAAAGATTTCAACTACCCGTCAACCTCCAGTTGGTCTTCAATCAGTTTCCACTTGACATTCTAACAACCTCTTGTCAGCTAACCTTTCGAATTTATTATCAATCACTTCGACCTTTGAATTAACCATCGAATCAAGTTAACTCATCGATTGAGTTATCACCTAGTCAATCCACCTCAACTAGACAATCAAATGGTTGTGCTTTCACTGAAAATAATTTAACAACCCAACATTCCCCCACTTGTTGTCTTAATTTCTGATACATGAGAACATGAACATCTATTCACTAAACTAGGGAAACAATGCCCATTACCTCTCTACACTAAGAGATCTTCAAAACATTCATAGACTTGGTCAAAGAGTCTACTATGTTTTCCAATGTGTATACTTTTTCCAGCAACACCTTGTTTCTTTCCACCATGTCTCTCACGAAATGGTATTGTACATCAATATGCTTCGTCCTAGAATACTAGGTTCTTTACCAAAAATATTGTGTTTTGACTGTCACAATTTATCTTAATATCTCTTTGTTCAAACATGATCATGAACATAGTCGATGCAACCATATTGCTTATTTAATTCCATGAGTGGATGCCATGTATTCATATTCTATTATCGACAAGGCTACGATTGTGTATCACTTAGGCATTCGGATGATTGTTCCATCGAACATCTTGAACACATATCCATGAGTCGACCTTCATCTATCCATATATCCATTCCAGTCGACGTCGAAAAAGCTATGTCATTTACTTCACTGTCATATTCAAATTTCCCTTGGTAGCATATACCATAATCGTTTGTGCCACACAAATACCTGAACACTCTCTTGAAAGTTGTCTGGTGCTCTTTCCCAGGTGTTGACATGTATTTTCTCAACACTCCCACAACATGATTAATTTATAATCGAGTGTAGAACATCACATGCATTAGACTACCAATAGCACTTGCATAGGGAAGACATTTGTGTCCTCTATTTCTTTCCGTGTCTTTAGATATTGTTCAAAAATCAGTTTTTCTCCCACGAGAATTGGCACCTTGACCCGTTTGCAATCCTG
>JASDQU010817404.1:0-14955 GCA_032191745.1 Picea mariana
AGCATATATAGTGCGCAGCTATCTTTGAAACAAAAGACTTCCCTGGGTTGATAATTTATGTTTCACTTGGTTGTTTGAAATTAATTAAGCAATTATAGTGACCAACACCTTCAAGGTCGGAATGGAATCAGTAGATAAATCTTATTACTTGTCCACCTTAGAAGGAAGAAGGCACCCATTACCCATCAGTGGACGCCTCCTCAAACCCCACGAGGGTGGTGGGACATGATTATACAGGTAAGTATGAGTAGGTAGGCATTTCCATGTATTATACCATCTGCATTTATTGTTTGTTTCCCTTATATATGCATCTTGATTGTTTTATCTCATATCTATGCTTATGTTATTTTGCGGGGTGGCAATACCACCCCACCTTTTGTTGCTGATGCTTTCTTTTCAAGTGTGAGAAGGTCTACAGGTTTATGCTAGAGATTGTTGAGGTTCTCATGCGCTCTACAGTTATCACATGTCCCCGAGTTGGAGCCAGATGTTATCCTCGATATCTAGGGATAACTAGGAGATAGTGTCTCCAGGCCCACAGGTCCTAGACATGAAGTTCCAAGAGCAGGATTGACCTGAACATGGCCCTGGAGGGCCCATCTTTCTTCTTCTTCACTAGATTTGTCCTGTCAACAGCAGCAGCTTCCATCACCACCGGCTTGGACTTGCATCGGAAAGGACTCTTGCTCCATGAGGTAATTGGTCCAAGGTATCATGGTATGTGTCATGTTTGATCATTATAACCTTCATATATATGCATTAGGTTCCTGTCATTTCTGATAACTACTTGGATCTTACACTAATCCCCTTGACCAGTGTTGGGGTGATTGATGGGGTGACTTAGCAAGCTTGTATTCATGGGTTTTGGTTAGCCACTAAGGGATATTTGTAGAGCCATCGTCCGCTCCCACCATTCTATCATTTTACATCTTATCTCCTGCACATCTATCCCATTCCCCTAGTCCGGCCATTAGGATGACCCTTTGAGGGTTACCCTTTGTCTTGTAGGAAGAAGGGGCTAAAGGCCCAGGGGGTAAAAGCAACTGGTAAAAGATAAAAGCCATAAGAAATGAAACCTAGAGATGCTTCGCCGAGGGCATCCCCGAGAAGGCAATAAAAGGCCTCTCGATAAAAAACTAAAGGGACCCTAAGAAAAATAATAAAAAAAACAAGACCTAACCAAGAGGATGGGAGGTCTCGTCATGAGCCGACCCATTATGTTCATGGGTATCCAATAGTATGTCATTGCCACTATCTGGTCACCACACCAGGGCAGTGACCTTTGGTTGCATGGCCAAGGGAAAGGGGGTCTCATCACGAGCCAGCCTTATCATCCCTGCGAAGATACCAGTGGGTAACACTGTCAGCTATGGTCACCATGCCAAGGTAGTGTCCTCTGGTCAGACCTTGAAGTAAAAAATAAAGAAAAACAATAAATGAAAAATAAAGGCAATAAAGGGTTTGGAAAAAATGCATCCATGATGGGTACAACTCGCCTCCTACAAAGGCACCCACAGACAACACCTTACCTTGGTATTACTGTGACTGGACAATCCCTAGACCATATCACCTCATAAAACATGGCTTGAATAATCTTCGGAGGAAACTTTCCATCTCTTGTGGGTATTATCCCAATAGGTTATTCTGTTGGTCTTCTTCAGCTTTGTATAGTAGATCTGTGTAATGTCTTTGAGCTCTTAGATGATATGCTAGGGATCTCATGCGTTTATTTGAAAAATTTAATGTTGAAATATGATTGACATTGCTATGATCCCAGGGACTGATGAGCCCATGGAGGGTGTAGTCTTTGATGTGCAGGACCATACCCAGTGGACAGGTACCAGTGGATCGATACACATGGGGATATGATTAGTTCGGACCTCCATGGGGCTGAAGAGCCTGCCAGATGGTTGTTGGGATGGCAGAGATAGGACAATGTTGTGATGATCCATTGCATGATAAAGAAGAAAGACGTCCTTACCAAGGACACTTTGGCAGAGCCCGGCCTAGGGGGGATCACCCACTGCAGATGGGATGATTTCTTTTGATGGACAAGACGTCACCTCAGGCAGCTGGGCATTTTTCTGGAGCATGTGGAAGTGTGATGGGGTCATTTGGCACATGTGGAAGCTTGGAGAAGCCCTAGAGGGGCCAATGTTCTGCTTCCTGGATGTTGATCTTGCCCAGAAAGGGCCAACGTCTCTCTCAGATGGGCCCGATGTCTCCCTTTTGAGCTCATCTTGTGACATTTTTAGCATTTAATGTGACAAATAGTGTAATATTGTTAGTCAGCTTTGTCAACTGTTTTAAATGACCTATTTTGTAATTAAAGGTCATTAGGATGATATAAATAGAGAACATTGCCTCTAATTTTGGACATAACACAACTCACTCTCTTGTGAGAGAATCATTTTAGTCTTTTGTCTTGGTATTTTTCTCTTGGAAGGGAGGTGCTACTCTTGTGGAGGATCATCTTTGGCACTTTTATGGTGTTTTCTATCATTGGAAGGTTTACAACTAGGGTTTGATAAGCTCTTCATTGATTTGTAAGTGTATTTCTCATGCAAAACTTCTTGAATGAATGATTGTAGGTTAAATCTCTTGCATTTATTGTTACATTGTTATTATTTTGCTTAATCATTGAAACCCTAGGTAGCAAGCACACAAGTAGGTCCTTGCTATATGTCCCCATGATAGAAAACTTGTTTTATCCATTGATTAAGAAGAATATAGCCTAGCCGTTGCTACACTAATTCCCCTTTTTCTGAGTTAGCCTTTGAACATAAGTTGAAGAAAGAAGATGTCCTAGGCCCAATTGAATTTACACCTAGGGTTTTGACTTTTAGGGTTTGAAGGGCCTTGCTCTTGCAACACTCTTCACCCTTAGATTTATGTTTTGAAGCTAGCCATTTTGCCAAGGATTTTTAAGGAAAGAGGGAGGAGCATGAGGCCTTGCNTATGTGTAACAAGCACCTTCAATGGTTTTGCAAAACCTTATTCCACACCAAGGTGTGATGAACACCTAGCAGGAGATGCACCCTGCCCCACTACAAATGGGACAGTATCAAAACTAAGGCACTCCTACGGATCACACTATCCTCCTCACTAGTGAGGAGGAAATTATTCTACAAACACACATTCGTCAATACAACACACCCCCTGAATCTACTCCCACCATATCAAAAGTCGTTCCCATTACAATGGCACCACCTCTGATGATTCCATGCCCTAACACTAAAACCCCCCTTCGTATTCCTCATATCCCATTACGATGGAATGTCAACAAACCTCAGTCTAGGATAGCACACAATTACAGTTTGGTCAATGAAATGGCACAGTCCCTGTTGCCATATCAGTATTAAAAGTCCTTCAAGCCTGTCCTACTCAATGGAAGTCATTACTCTCCTCCCTGGGGGAAATCGACCCTACAGATACTAAACTTATCACATTCGATCTAGATTGTGGGGAACCATGTCTCCCCGCTTTGGTATCTTTCCAGATACCATTCAAAATATAGAACATCATAGTTCATCGATGCATCTTCGACGAAGGCACATCCACATGCATCTTGTCCAAAACTATATGGAAGAAACTTGGCTCTCCTAAGCTAATACCATCCTCCATCACTTTGAGAGCTTACTATGGATGAACATCCTCTCCTAAAGGGCTCTTTCAAAATGTCATGATTGAACTTGGGGGAAAAACCATCCTTATAGACATTGAAGTTATTGACACCCCACTCGATTACAATATCTTGTTCAAACGTAGCTACATGTACACTATGAAGGCAGTATCCTCTTCTGTTTTCCAAACAATGATGTTTCCTCACAACGGGAAGATCATCACCATCGATCAGGTTTCACATTATGAGCCTAACTCCTCCTCCAACATTAATAACATCCTACCTTTTATCCACACTAATCCTGATGCCTACCTACTCATCGAGATGGGCCCCGTAATTTTCAAAGACCCATCATTGCTAGGTACATACCACGGAGCACCCCCTCTCATACACCCCTCAGCTCAAGTATGTGTCATCTCTTCCAACGGAACTAACACTGGAGATACAATTCCTCCCACCGAGGCTTCTTCACTTTTTGATGTCCCGCTAGTCGTAAAACTCTTACCTCGGGAATCCCCTGAGAACTCTCCAACACCAATCGTTCCTGATATCCCTTTTCACCAGGGTCACATCACAGTTTGGGAGATAGTTCCTCAAGTTATTACCCAAATCCCCTTCTTCTACCCCCCACTGAGCATACAAGATTTCCAGGTAGCTGCAACACTTAATCTACCTAAAATGGTGCTTTCCATCCCAGTTTTGTATCTGTACCCACATAATATGGTTCCTCAACCATCCCTCCCTCCCCAAACAGAGGGAATCCCTATGCAGATCCCAGTTCTCACTCCACGCGCACCCCCCTCACCTCCACTCGCTAGTGCCACTGCTACAACTAGGGAAAGAAGGAAGAAGAAATATCCCACCACTCCACTTCCCCCCCAAGTTCAACTTCCTTGTGACCTATGTGAGAAAGAAGGACACCCCACTTATCGATGTCCCTCTCTCCCCAAGTTACTCAATTTAATCCAACTTCCTAGAGTGACCACACTGCTCGTCACTCCACCCAACAAACCTAGTACTACCACCAAATCCGCTACTATAGGTAACACAGGGTTGTGACCAAATTCGCATGTGCCATATGTTCAGAGTATGGACATTACACCCACCATTTCCCTGAGCTACCTCAATTTTGATAGACACTGACGGGAGTATGCCAGAAATTTCAGTAGGAACCCCCTCCATCTGCGTCATCCAGTACTTTTATCACCGACATCCACTATGTCACGACCTCAGTTAATGAATGGATGAGATGCCTTTTCTCTCTTCGTGAATCACTGGATCATTTCATGTACTAGTGCCCTACGATCATTGAATACAAGCATCGCCAAATGGCCCGTATTCAAAATCCTACACCTCCCCCATCCACAGAGGTAGCATTGATTACTCCTACTCCATCCCTCGATGTTGTTCATATCATATCTCTTGAGCCTGAGGCACTACCCAATCCTCCATGGTTCATGGATAGCCTATACGAGGATTTTCCCCCAAATCCCCCCAATTCTCCAGTTCATTTCCCCATGGAAATCTTACACCCGACTACAATTTGTAACCCATATTATCTTGATATTTGGTTTATATTGAGAGCACCATCACAACCCCCTTGCGCTTCCCCTACATCTTCACTACCGAAATATAATCATACAATGAAAGTCACCAATATTACTCACCGGTATCCCCTATATTCTCTCTAATTCCACTGCGATGAAGACATCCTCGAGGAATTAACTACCCTAGATTTCCCATGGAATGCACTCCATCACATAGTTCTCTTTCTCTCATAGGAAGCCTTTGAGTCCCATAACCAAGAATCCATATATGCAATTGAAACCAAAGATTTCATCCCATTAGGTCATATAGACTGGTTCAACAAACCTATCCCTACCCCCAACATTTTTGAAGAAGGCAACATGGCTAACATTTTCTCCCCAATCAAGATTGATATTTCCATCAAACCTGGAATCATAGAGGAAATCACCATTGGCGTCGCATGCTCTCCTGAAGAAATCATATCCTACAAAGCTCTCTTCTAGGAATACCGAGACATTTTTTCCTGGTCATACATAGAGGTCCCCGACCTTCATCCATCTATTGTCAAACATCGTATTGACACATGGCCCGATATCACACCTGTATCACAAAAGAAATGCCCACTACACCCATCCAAAGAAACAACCATCAAAGACGAAATTGACAAATTACGCGTTGTCGGGTTCATATACCCCATTGCATATATGTCGTGGGTCTCCAATCACATCCTTGTCAACAAAAAGTAGAGCACTTTTCGCGTCTGTACAGAATTTTTCGATATCAATCACGCTTGTCCCAAAGACAATTTTCCAACTCCTTTTATCTACCAAATTATTGATGATTGTGCCGGCCACGAGGCTTTGTCCTTCATGGACGGTTTCTCTGGCTACAACCAAATTCAGATTCACCCAACCGAATAGTACAAAACCGCATTCACTACCACCTAGGGTACTTTTTCATATCGCATCATGCCTTTTGGCCTCAAGAGTGCCGGTGCGACATTCTAACGTGACATGATGTACATTCATGATCTGGCTCATATCATCCTTGCATACTTGGACGACCTCAACACTCGATCCAAGAAACACACTCAACGTCTAGATGACTTACGAGTCATCTTACACCAGTGTCATCAATACAATATCCGTTTGAACCCCCTCAAGTGTGTATTCTATGTCACCACTGGGCGCCTCCTAGGGTTCATAGTCTCCCAACATGGCATCACCGTTGACCCCCTCAAGGTCCAAGAAATCACAAAAATTCCACCACCACGGAATTTATGCCAACTACAAATCCTCCAAGGAAAAGATAACTTTTTACGCGGCTTTGTCCTCGATTACGCTACTCGTGCACACGGTTTCCTTTGCTTATTGCATCAAGACATCCGATTCCGATGGGATTACCATGCCCAAACCGCTTTTGATGACCTCAAAGTGGCACTCTCCAATTCCCTTTTGATTATTCCACCTGACTATGACCACGACTATATCCTCTACTTATCAGCCTCAGCCATCTAAGTAGAAGGAGTCCTCGTACAAATAGGGGATGATGACCATGAGAATGTCATTTACTATATTAGTAAAAATATCTCAGGGCCACTCCTGAAGTACAATAATGAAGAGAAACTCCCCCTTGCCTTTGTCCTTGCAGTCCAAAAAATGTGCAATTACATCCTTCTTCGCACGACCAAAGTTGTAGCATATTTCAACCCCATGCAATACTTTCTTAGTCGCCGGCAAATTAATGGTAAATTTTATTGATGGATCATCATCCTTCAGGAGTATGGCCTTGAATTTTCAACACCCAAGAGAAAGAAATCCCTCATCCTCGCCGAAATCATTACAACATTTCCCTCTGATACTACTAGTTCATCTGTCAATACAGACTTCCCCAACGAACACCTCTTTTACATCCCCTCGGATGATCCCTGGTACAATGATCTCCTCATCTACATCTGAACATAGAAGTTTGGAAATCACCTCTCGAGACGATCATCGACGTATTCACCACCAGGCCCCTCGCTACCTCCTTATCGGGACATCTTATATATTATATCGATGAGGGGTCGACACCATAATTCATCGTTGTTTAACTATCAACAAAGCTTACAGAGTTCTAAATGATTTCCACAATGGAGCTTGTGGTGGCCACCTCTCAGGGATGTCCAACACCCAGAAAATCATTTGAGAAGGCTACTTCTAGCCCACATTGTTTCATGACTGCATCCATGCGGTGAAGCGATGTGATAAATGCCAGCTCTATGCCAACAAAGCATGAGCTCCACCTGCTCTTCTTCACCCAGTCATCACTCTTGGTCCCTTTTGCAAATGGGGCATTGACTTCATGACTTGCAACCCTCCATCGAGAAATGGACACAAATACATTTTCTTGGTAGTCGATTACTTCACCAAGTGGGCCGAAGCCATTCCCACCTTCAAAAACACTGTTGACACTGCAACGCGTTTTTTCTTTAATCATGTCATCTCCCACTTTGGAGTCCCCCTATAGTTAGTCTTCGATCATGGAAAACACTTCAAGAATGAGATTTTCATCGAACTCTCTTCTAGTTTAGGCTTCTCCCATGAGTTCGCCTCCCCATACTACCCTCAGTCCAACAGACAGGTAGAGGTGGTCAACAATGTCCTCAAAACCATGTTGCAGCGCATGGTTAACAAACATAAGACCAATTGGCACCATATGTTGTTTTCTGCATTATGGGCTTATTGCACTATAGTTAAAACTTCCACTAGATTTACACCATTTCATCTTGTCCATGGGGTCGAGGCCACTATCCCCATCGAGTGAGAAATTCCCACCTTATGCACTACTATTGATCTATTACCTGACACTGCTCCAATGGAACAATGTTTACTGAACTTAGAGTCGCTGGATGAAGACCATCGGTCTTCATTACATAACAATGGGGCAACCAAAAAATGGTCAAAGGCCACCTTTGATCACCATCTCAACCTTCGCTCCTTCAACAAAGGTGACGTCATCCTTGCTTATGATATCGCTCACGTTACCCTTAGCCATGGAAAATTTGAGTCATTATTGCATGGACCTTTCATCGTCCAACATTGCCTCACTAAAGGCGCATACATCCTCGCCTCTCCCGAAGTCCACCCTCTCAAAGAACCTGTTAGCGGATTGTACTTAAAGAAATTTTACGCCTAAGCATAACCATTCTACACTAGGATTTTTCTTTTTTGTAGATGTATTGTAGAGTTTTTAATCTTCTTTCTCCCCTCCATGCCTTACATCTAATATACCATTTGTGTTATTGACAGATGCCTCCATCAACCTACCACATCAGTTATGCCGACGGAGCTAGACGATGGACACAGAATCTCGCTTCAACCACTTGGGCCCTCTATACCCCCTCACATGAACTACTCCATGCCAATGGCATATGTTTGGGCTCAACAACCAACAACCAAGAAGAATACACAACCATCAATGGCCTCCTTACCAAGGCCATTCACTTCCATATTCGTCACCTTAGCATCTTAGTAATTCCCAACTCATTGTCCTTCAGCCCAACAATGTGTACCATGTTCGAGATCCTTACCTCTTCCTCAAACACTTGCAAGTTAGAATTTTATCTTGACATTTTGATTCAATCACATTTACACATATTCCACGACAGTTCAATCAAATAGCAAATAATATGGCTAGCCTAGTATTAGATTGGCATTTATCACATCAAGATACCATTACACATACATACACCATCAAAAGTCTGTCACAACATATAGGTTAGATATCATAAAAAGCACCACAAAACATCATCACATGTAAACATCACAACGATCTCAAAAAATGTATACCCATATATATATATATATATATATATATATATATATCGATCAATGTGCAATCAGTGTTTACAAAAAATAGTACAACACGTACATCATTCATAGGAAGGTGAACCACCTCATCCCTATAAGTAAAATCAGTGTCACATCACCCTATACAAAATAGGTTTGCAAGCCTATATAAATACACAAATAGATATACAAAGGCACTCATAGTGCCTCTAAAGTTCCACCATCTGGTCCTCTCCCTGGAGGAGGTGCCCCACCAGCTAGAGGTCCCCAGGTCCTAGTGGAAGCCACCCAGTCATAGTCACCCTGGCTATAGCTGCTCTACAGATCAGGGTCTGCAAATCTGCCAGAAGGCCCACACACTACTCCAAGACTCTCTTGTCCTGGATCCGAGTCCACATTTCCTTAGGCACCCCCTGTAATACTACCTCCAATCGACGATGAAAATCGTCAAACTCTCTGTTGGCCCCACCAGAGGAGCATGTGAAGGCCCTACACTGGGGTCATCATATCGACGTCTCCTATCGATTCTCTCATCATCGTTTGGCCTCGCACCAGCATCATCCCACCTCTGTATCCCCCCTGCCCGTGGCTCTCCCTATAGTGGTATCATGGGCCCCTGACGAGCTGGCACTCCGACCAACTCTACCTCTCGTTTACGAGGTCCCACATCTGCACACACAACAAACAAATGGAAGAATCAACATCCATCCATACATAAAACATTGTTATACTATCTAAACATCAAACCATCAAATACATCAACATACCTCTACAGTCGAATGCCTCTCTTGGGGGTAGCATCATCTCTGGGTCCTCTTGGAAATCCACCCCACTATATGGAAACTGGAGAATGATATGTGGAATCTGATGCCACACCCATGCAAGCTCAGCCATAAAGTAATGGCCACCCTCCCCACCCCCATGATCATTGCCCACCACCTCAATCGTGGCTCTCACACACTCAGCGTGTCTAACAAAATGCTCAATCACAACATGGGAACCCTCTCCAAAAACTAGGCCACCAAGATAGACCCAAAGGCAAACTCACCGGAGTCAGCAGCCCGACATCAGTTCAATTTCCCTACCATCTTGGTGTGTAGCATCACACCCCAGGAAAAGTGCTCTCCACTGAGTTCCCTCTACATGATCTTCAGCCGCCCACCACTGATCTCTTGGGTAGCTAGAGACCCATAAACCCTCACAATCATCATTGCAATGCAACGATGCACTAGGGTGTCCATTGCCCCAATCCTCACCACTGATCCTGACATAAATTCCTCTCCAGAACAATATGTCCATGCCAGGTCAGCCAACTGTCCATCCCCAGGTAACACGGGCTCAACCAATAGAGAGACTCCCCAAAAAGGGAGCGCAGTCAAGAAATACACATCCTTGATGGTCAAGAATGTGAGATGATCCACTCGTACAATGAAACATTATTGATCAGGAATCCACATAGCTATCAGTAAATGCAACAGGTACTCTTGTGCCCGCACCAGTGAGCAGTAAAAAAACTTTAGCAACCCACATGATGCCAAAGGTCCCCATACACCTGACTCCTCATCTCTCACCACCTCTCTCAGGCACATACAATCTCTCTCCCTCTAGTGGACTGGAATCATGAAATGGTCACGTGCATCCACATATACAGTACTCAATCAGACATCACAACCCATAAAAACACCAAAAGTATCAAAAGATAACTTTTTTACACCCCTCATCTTTTCCTCAAGTGCACAACTATTTTCCCCATAGACGCACACATATGCGTGCCTGTCCATTCCATAGTTGTGCATTCATGCAAAACTGTCGGATATACAGGGGCACATGCATGCACCCCTATCACACACACATATTTGCATTCAAGCACTCTTGTCCACTACACAGTTGCGCAACCATGCGCAACTGTTAGGGACACAGCTGGGCATGAATGTGCAACTCTGCTTCGAATAGATGCACATCCAATGCACTCCTATTTTCCCCCTTCAAGCACCCCTATGCACAGCTGTCCCCATTACAATCACGCACTCAAACACGTGAATCATTCGATCGCCCATGCACTGGGGGGCCCACCACCACCAAATCCCTTTGTACGACCACCCATACGGCCCTACCCAAAATAGAAATCCTAATTACTATGCAGGAGGATAAAACCACTAACCTAGCACTCGTTGATACTGGATCGACTCTCTCAATCTCTCAGAATCTCCAAGTCTCCTTTGACACCTCTCGTAAACTCACTAGGACAACAAGTAAAAATGAGGTGGCATTGTGGGCCCTACCACTATATATAGTCCCTTTTTCCAAACTTCCAGGATCAATTACAGGAGCTCTGATCGTTAACTTTCTGATCCGTATTCAGCCATAGGATCAAGATCTTGTTCCCTACACTGTCACATCCTCTGGGTCACCATCCATTCTCGGCCCCAGAGGACGCATTTTTCTCACATCCTGCCTAGGTACGCATTCTTATATTCACAATTATTGAATAATTGTTATATGTTATTTATCTTCAGATATTGTTCACATTGAGTATTTGGTTTTTATGTGTGCAGGTACTTGGTCATAATGCATCAAGACAGCCCCTTAAGGTATATAATAGACACTGGCATGTAATGATTCCCTTTGAATATTAATTTCATCTCCCAATCACACCCTTTGACATTTTTCTCTAGGATCCCCCCATCTGGCTCTGCAGTACTCACACCTCCGCTGCATTTCAGTACTGTCAACTAGTATCACTCTCTCCTACATGAGTTACCCCAATTGTAGTCCCCTTTTTCACTTTGACACTCATGTTGTTTTCATCCCCTAGGGTAGGAGTCCCAGTAGTCTTCGCATTCTTGAGAATCATCCACATGCTCCTTCTCCTCCTTTTGCTAGCTTTCCCAAAATGAACTCTTGGGTAATCTTATTACGATTCACATTTGAATGCACCTCCTTAGTATCATTAACCCTCCATTTTCCTCCACCATCAATTTTCCCATCTGTAGACTATCCTCCATTCCTTTACCTCATACAAAAACCCACCTATGGGGACCCATCCTCCACCTGTTTTTCCCATAACTTGCGCCCTCACCGGCCAAGCCATCTTGCACTAGGGCACCCATTTCTATATCTGCACACTTATCCCAACTTATTCTTTATTCATTTGGTAATTGTACAAAACATTTGTTTCCAACATTTACATCTCTTTTTGTTGTCGCCTTTCACAGCCTTCCTTTTCCGGAAAAGTAACCCCTGCCACCCTTGGTTGGGGAATTTTTCACCTCCTCCCCTTGTTGACATCATCGATAAACCCCAGGAATACACCTTTGATATCTGCATTTTTCCATTTTGGCATGCCTCTAGCACAATTTACCCACGTCTAGTTGTCCCCTAGATGATAGATTCAGTTTCATGGTTGTTGCCACTCATACTTCACATATATCCCCAACCAAGGGTAGTTTTGAGTCTCACCGCCTCTTGACTTCATCCATGTACCTTATCAGTTCTTGATCTCATCCCATGGATTCCATGAAACCCTTTTCTTATTGGAGTTGTGTCTCCCTTTCTGTCGACATCAACACAGTTTCCAGAAGGGTGAAAGTATCTTGACTCTCCTTCCCTTTACAATGAGGAGTCTCAGATGACACAGGGAAAACCACCATTGTTCTATGCTATCATTGACCCCCATAATGTTTGACTTCAACACTATCTCATGTTATGGTGGGTCTTACTTTGTGACTATTGCAGTTGTTTTTATATTTCTCGCAGACCTCTGAAATTTGTTGCGTTGTGAATGCCCGCGAATTATCGACACTTCTTACAGGTGTCATCACCTCTTTTCAGAGTTTGTTCACAATTAGAATTGTCCTCTACCATTATAAAAACACCCCGGAGGGAACTGCAGTTATCTACATCAACATACAACTTTAGTTATTGTCTTACACATTTTGAGTTACATAACACAAGTATGGGGCATGCACGCCTCGTTTGTACACAATTTTATTTTTTCACACCTAGCGAAAGGTGTGGGTCCCACAGGTTCCTGTCTCTCTCCAATGGGTCACGCTTGCAATCCCTCTCATCACTCTTTATTACAATGGTACTCTCAGTAGAAGAAACATTGATGTATTTTGGCTATACGTCTACTCCTAACCTCACACATAAGGGGGAATATGTTATCACTGAAATTTCGTCTTCAAATGGTTACAGGAATCCATCATATCCAAACACCTATTAGTTCACTCATGGCATAAAAAATGCATCTCCAAAAGGCATAAACTATACAATTGGTTATAAAATCAACATGTGCTCAGAATGCAAAGGAAGCACACGCATGTGCACCAGTCGAAAATGCCAGAAAAGTGCACATGCGGCTAATGTGTGACTGTGGATGCAAAAAGTTGCGCACACTTCAGAAAAATGCATTAATGAGTTTGGTCGGCTTCCCACCCACTTCTGGTTCATCTCCCAAGTCAACTTGACCCCAAAATCCGAGTTGAATCTGAGTGGGGGACTGGTCAAAGACCTAAAGGGCCCCTTGTTCACACTCAAGACCAGTTGAATAATGCCTCAAAGCTTTTCTATAAAAAGAGGCCATGGGTGCACTACATTTTCAAGAATCTATTTGTATTGTTATGCTTCCTATATTCTGCTACAAGGAACCTCTTTCCTCATTGGATCATACAAACACCATTTCATTGAGCCATTCACATCACCTCTTGAGTGAATGAGATTTGGATTTCTTCATCATTTCCTTCTAGTTTTCTATTTGTAAGAAGAGCTCTCACATTGGGGATTCAAGAGCCCTCCCTTGGAGGAAGAGGGGACCCATAAGTCTCCCTTTCTTTCTAGTATTTTATCACTAATACAATCTATCCATTGGTGGCATGAATATTGGTCAATTGTTTGGTTAATTTTGGTTCTATTATCCTTATTCATTTTAGTTTAGTTTCTTTAATTGTTATTAGCTTAGTTGTTTGTTTATTTCTTATGCTCGATGTTTCTAACTCTTGCACTCACTTCTGTCCTGTCCAACTAACCCAACTAGACTTGTAAGTGTCCCTTTTTTGTTCATTTAGGTGAAGAAATGGATACAGCATAGGTAAAGCTACCGTGTAGAAGGTATTGCATGCAGGACTATGGTGGCCAACAATTCACAGAGATTCAAAGGAATATTGTCAGAGATGCGATGTATGTCAACAGGTAGGTAAACCCAACATAAGAGACGATATGCCATTAAGACCACAAGTAACATTACAAGCATTTGACAAATGGGGAATAGACTTTGTGTGACCAATCAACCCACCAGCAAAAAGAATAGGAGAGAGGTACATTATCACCGCGACAGAATACTTAACAAGATGGGTGGAAGCCGCACCAGTAAAGGATTGCAAAGTAGAAACAACAACGCACTTTCTATTTGAACAATTCATTACTAGATTTGGGTGCCCGAGAATTTCGATGAGAAACCAAGGCACACACTTCATAAACAGTACCATCATCGCTATGAATGAACAATTTGAATTCCATCACCAAAAGAGCACACCATATCATCTACAGGAAAATGGCACAGTGGAAGCCTTCAATAAAATTATGGAGAATGTGTTGACAAAGATTTGTAACATCAATAGGGATGACTGGGACCTCAAAGTACCGGCAGTATTATGGTCATATAGGAATACGTGCAAAACTTTGATGGGGCACACACCATTTAAAGTGGTTAATGGCCAAGAAGAGGTGGTGCCGCTAGAATTTTTAGTACCAAGCTTGCACGTAGCAGTGATCACACAAATGAAAGAATGAGGAGTAGTACAAGAGAGACTGAATCAATTACTAACTATGGAGGAAGAACAAATATTGGCATGATTCCACCAACAAGTTTAGAAAGCAAGAGACAAATCTTGGCACGATAGACACATCAAGAATAAAACGTTCAAGGAAGGAGATCTTGTACTGATGTATGACAACAAATCGTTACAGCACCTAGGA
>JASDQU010817404.1:21756-35904 GCA_032191745.1 Picea mariana
ATCCATTGCAAGTAGACCGTTGCTAAGTTTCCCTACTTAGTCTGTCGCGCCACACACCGGGAATACTTTTTTCTAAGTGAGAATTTGAGCCCAGAACTTGAGATTACTTCACTCTGTGATCATTTACTTGTTCCCATACTGTTCATCATTCATTTTCATGCCTGAGCTAGTGGACCCAAGCTTGTATGTCAAACGATCTCAGAACTATTGAGAAAGTAGTTGAAGAAGTTTTCATTGACCTAATGGCTGAGAGAGTGATGTCAGAGAGAAGAATTTCTGCAGTTGTGCAAGCATCCTCGACAAGAGGATTTGAAGCTTCTCCTTCCACTGCTCGTGGCATAGGACCTTCCAGAACCACGATCGAGACAAGAACAAAGCACAGAGACAATATTGCAAAAGCCAAGCTGATATCGTGCATTTTGTCGGTTTACATCCCACCTTTGAGTGGCAAGATTAACCGTGACAGTGTACCCAGAGACTTTGAGTACACCCTGATCACCACGTATCTTATAAAAGGGGTGCACATAGTACGTGCTGACCAGGATAAGCTCGTAGCACTAAAATTTAACAATTTTAACCTTGGAGATCGCAAAACCTACAGCATGTTAGCTCTGCATAAATACCTAACCAAGACCAAAGGAAGAAATCCTAATATTGTCCCCCAATCCTGGACCTAGAACCTCGTGCAGTCCACACTACTCAACGTAACGAAGATCCCTCATTTCGGTAGACACCAAGAATTCAATCCATGCATCAGGTTGCTACTGTCTTTCTACCATGATAGATACTTATGGTTGGACCGCCGCATCACTGTGGATTTCACTCTGATCAACTGGATCACATGACTTAGCATGCAAGGCCCTGACCCACAGGAATTTTACCCAGGAAAGACCTCAGACCGAGCACTAGCACAGTGGATAAAGGAAACTTATGGCGATGTAGAGAAGGGTACGTGAGGCTACAAGGTAGCCTCTATCCAGAGCGACGTAGTGCACCTTGCATGTCAGTTGATCACGAGAAAAATAGTTTGTAAGAATAGACCAACAGAGGTGACTGGCTTCATAGTCGACCTCGTAGGGAAGTGCACCGAGGGACTACAGATGAATTGGGTGCAATATCTTGTAAACCAGTTAGAGCAGGATTGCAGAGGAGTGCAAGACCAAAGGTATGAGTTCCACTTTAGCTGGTTTCTCATACTCATCGCTTTCATCGCTTAGTAACTATCAAAGGGATTCAGTTTTCTAGAGATTGAACCCTTCAAACCACTAGCCATGAAGTTTTGTATGTTGTGGTACTCCAGCAACATGAACAAGTAGTGGCAGTCCAATGTTGTCTTCCACATCTACTTCAACCAACTGAAGAATGCAATTTAGTCTACACTACGGATCACCCCAAATGTACTTCATCAGTTTAGACCTTTGATGAAATTTAGTGCAAATCGCCACTTCACCTATATTACAGCATGCAGTGATGAACATAAGAAACAACTCCAATACTAGTACAAGCTGATAGAGGATGACTTGGAGGAAATTACCAAGGAATGGTCGATAGACCTCCTTGTTGCAGCAGACCCCACAGACATGTACGACGAGGAAATCCCTGAAGCTATGTCGGATACACCTGGGCCGAGCAGGACTAAGAAGGATGACAAAGTCGAAGATGTCCCTAGCACATCCGCGAAGACTACTTCGATCTCACCTATGCAGGGAGGCGATGGTGACGAGCTATGCGGTACAGAAGTTGAACAAAATAGAGGTGAGGTTACACCACCTAGAGAGGAGGAGGATCCCTCCATGAAAAGAAGGATGACACCACCAAATCCCTCCACCCGAAAGAAAGATAAGGCCACCCAGACCATGCTTAAAACTACCCTTACCCCAGATGACTTCGACTTCCTAATTGCCATGCTGAACGATGTTTCACTTGAGCTCGCAGAAAATAAAGAAGCAAAGAAGGAGGAGATCTTCAACTGAATCAAAGGTGAACTCAAAGAAGTGCAGCAAGCACTCTAGCCCAGCCAAGCAATGCCTATGATGCCCTTAACAAGAGGACCATCAGGAACAGGTGATGAGCCCACTCAATTGCACCAAATCGTTGATCAATTCGAAGCTCGCCTTCAACGATCTCAAGAAGACATAGCACAAGCCACCCAGGCTTTGATGCAAGCACGAAAAGCACTTCTAGAAAAACAGAAGGAGGCAGAACGGGAAAATATTACCCTGAAAGTGAAGTGGGATGAGGAAAAGGCACAGTTGCTAGCAGAGCAACTTGAAGTTCAGGAAAGGATTCAAAAAGAACTGCACTCTGTGACAATCGTAGAGGTGAAGATGGAAGACCATCTCCCACAACAGGTCACCCAACTAGAAGAAGTAATCCAACAACTCCAATAGCACATCACAGATCTGGAGCTCTGCATCATGCCCGAGACCCCTCAGGAAATAAGAGATCTAATAGACGCCACTACTCAAAGTACATTTGGCTGATTAAAAACCTTTTCTTTGGAATGCAAGCAGTTGAGCGCTAGAAGTGCCCATACTTATGAAACCCTAATAGAGAATCCATAATTGCAGACATTGGAGGCACAGCTCTAAGAAGCAAAGAAGCATGCAGACAAGCTACAGGCACAGATCAAGCCTTTGACTCCAGTTGAAAGAATGAAGAGGTTCACAGAAAAACGCACAACCCAACAATAGGTATATGCACTGCAAAGTAAAGTGATGGAAGTCACCCAATGACTTTAGCCAATCCAAGAAAGGGCATGCTAGCTGTTCGTTGAACTTGAAAGCCAGGAATCTGAACTCAAATAGGTTTTCCTCAGTACAGAACAACGTCTGGAAGAATCGCTCAATGACATAGTGATCCATGACTTTACTGAGAAAGAGGTTGTCACACTGCAGTAGGTTGAAGCAGCTCGAGCCAAGATCAAGGCATTCGAGGAAAAATTGATCAGACCTGAGTGACTTGGGACGAGTCACAGGTGCGTTTTGGGTGCCTATTGGCCCTTGACCAAGTTTTGAATAATACTTGGTCATAATTGACCATTTTGGGACTGTGACAACTTGCCAAATATGGAGTGAAACGCAAAGCAAGAAAGACCTATTTTTGGGTACGTACCTTTTAGGGTTTTAGGGTTAATGTCAACCTGTGGGTTTACCCATGCTTAGGCCCATTTTGTAATATATAAATAGATACTTAGGCATCATAAAAAGTAGTAGATATGATTTCTTAGTGCAAATAGTAGTACATCTATGTGATGTATAGATAAAGGATTAGTGCTAGTAGCTGGATCTGTGTGATTGAATGTATATTGCAAGTTCTCTATGCATGACTATAAGGGGATTGACAAGCTAAGTGAAAGTTGTTGTAGTTTTGTGCTGAAGTGCAAGGAAGAAGGATCTAGTGAGCTATGCAGATCTTTTGCCCTATACGAAGTAAGGGTCACTGAAGCTCTGTCATGTAACCTCTTGACCGAGATAATATAAAGAACAAAACTTTGTGGACATCGCCCTTGGGTGGGGCTGAACCACGGTAACTATGTGTATTTTGCTCTGAATGTGTTTATATCCTTCTTGGCTAAGTGATTGTTGTGATTAAATAGATCTAGTTCTGCTATGTGCTTATGATATATGAAGTGCTTATGATATATGAATGAATGTTAGATCTGATAGATTCTTAGTGCTTGATCTGCTGAATCTAATCTATATTTTTGTGGCTAAGTACCGAATCATATTTAGTCTAAATATTCACTGTGATGCTCTTTACTTTAAGCGAAGTACCATAAGGGATAAATATTGATGAATGATCTATGCTAAGTACCATGTAAAATATATAATCACATATCAGTGTCCTAGCTAAGGTTGCAGACACCTGAGTTCTACAACCACCCCTGCCTCTACCTCGGGTTAGACTTCATCTGCTTCGCAGGTGTTGCTGAAAGGGCCAGTAGTTAGCGTTTTTTTGGTGCGCTCTTGAGCGTTGAACCCTGGGTTTTCCCTTCTGCCAACAAGTTCCAAACAATCGCCAAGGAAATTGAGGAAGCTTAGAAGGATCAAGTGGCTCGAGATGAGCCACGTGTTAGTGTTGGGGGCCTGTTGGAAGCAGGATAAAATGGAAAGAAGGATTATCATGGGGAAATAAAGCATGCAGAGAGTGAAGCAACAACTAGAAGGAAACACAACATGCACGCATGCAAGAAAGCGTGCACAAGGAAAGCAATAGTTGGAAGGAAGAACAACACGTGCACATGAGAGGAAGACCTAATGTTAGTAGGGTTAGGGTTTTGGTAATGTATTTTAATGGTTGAAGAGCCAAATATGTATAAATATTGATATAGAGGTATTATAGTTAGTTGTTGTTGTTTTTGTTCATGGATTCTGTAGTTGTTTCGACTTAGTTAGTACTCGGGTTTACATTTTGTTGTATGATCTATTTTGTAAGTTGTTAAGCTAGAGGAGACGAGAGAAGGTAGATCTGGAGGATTATATCGTAGGATGAGAAGCCTAGTGCAATCTAGTTTACATCATATAGATCTTACCTAGCTAAGGATATTTGTAAGTGCACGACATTGTAGATGCAGAACTATCATAATAAAAGAGCCAAGAGACAAATCTTTATGAACGTAGCCCAGGAGGGGGTGAACCACGGTAATATCTGTGTAATGTGATGAATGCATGAATATCTTTATCCTCTTTTCAATATTTATTTGTTGTGCTTAATGAGTGAATGAGTTATTATATTGCTTTTTTAAATGTTGTTGCGATATTGAGGGAACAAGCAGTTGAAGTTACTGCATAGTCGTGAATAATAATATGTTGCATTCACCAGTTCTAATAATGGTTCAATGGTTGACTTCTCTTATCTCATACTCAATCCTAGGTTGTAAACACCTGGGTCTTACAACCACCCATTAAATCTATCTCGGGTGAGACTGCGCAACACATTTTGTGTGTTGTGTTGCCTTCTAGTTTACCAGGAGGGCCAATATTTTTAGAGGCCTTGTTGGAAACCCGGAAGACTTGAACACTAGGTCAATAAATTAGACAGTATAGGAGTAGAGATAAACAACAGTCCTGATCATAAAATTAGGCCACCTCTTCAATAAAACTATGTTGATCAAGGGGAGGAGATAATTGAAGAGTTAGATGAAATTCACATAAAACTTATGGGGGTTAATGAAAATGATTCCATTTTTCTTACTCGGGAAGAACATGACCTTTTTATATTTTCACAGACTGAAGTAGATGAGAAGGATATTGCACAACAAGCCTTCAAAAATGCAATAATAGAATTCCACGGGAAATACAACTTGAGAAGTAAAAATCCTAATGACAACCCAACTAAGAAATATTTTGAAATTAAGAAAACGTCAGATACTCTGGCCAAGAAAGTTCCTGAAAAGAAAAACTCAGAAACCCCTCGAAAAAGAACATACGATTCTATACTAAGAACACATCAAACTGAGGTTGCATCCACTAGTCAGCCTAATACTACTGCGCAGAAAAATGTGGCTAATAAACTATATTTTCAGAGTCAAAACAAAACGACTACCACATTTAGGCTGGAAAGTGAATTGGCCAAACTAAAAATACATGTTCCTCTAACGGAACTGGTGAACAAAAATTATTACATATCACAAGTGATTAAAGAATTAAACATATAACTAAGAGTAGGCATAGACATTATGAATATTGTCGATAATCAAAATGAGTTGTTGTTTGGTCCTGAGGTTGAGGGACAAACTGACAATGGTTTTGTTCCTCCTTTTTACATCAGTTTGAATATTCATGATAAGACATTACACAATTCCATGATGGATTATGGTGCCTCTCACAATCTTATGCCCAAGACTGTGATGGATAAATTGGGGCTTGATATCACCAGGCCTTACAAAGACTTATACTCCTTTGAATCAAGCAAGTTTAAATGCATAGGTTTGATCAAAGACTTGTGTATTACCTTGGCACAAATCTCAACAAAAAGCATGGTAATGGATATTGTTTTTGCAACTATTCCTCCAAAGTGTGGCATGTTATTATCTTGATCATGGGGTGCCAAGTTAAAGGGTACTTTACAACTCGACATTTTTTTATGCCACCATTCGTGTATTTGGACAACATAGAAGATTGTACAGAGAGACTCTCATGGAATACATGGTTAGAAGTAAAGAGAAACCAGATAAATATGATTTGTACTATGTTCATTCTGATTCAAAATCCTTCATTTTATGTAATGATGGTGAATTGTATAGTCAAATTGCACAATTGGAAGATGATGTGTATAACCTAGAGGAAAGTAAAGAAATCCCCGAGGAAAGTAAAGTGATCCCTGAGGAAAGTAAAGCAGTGACAATAGAAACTGATGAACCAACAGAACCCCTCTGGAGTTTATATTTCGATGGAGCTGTCAGTAAACAAGGATCTAGAGCTGGGGTGTGGGTGCATAATCATAAATCAAGGTATTCAGAAATCCATTATTATAAATTAAATTTTCAATGCACCAATAACATAGTTGAGTATGAAGCATTGATGCTTGGTCTGAAATTGTTGAAGAAGCTTAGTGCCAAAAGAATTATGGTAAGAGGTGATTCTAAACTGATCATTAAATAGATCAAAGGTGAGTATTCTGCTAAACATCCTAGACTCATAGATTATAGAAATGGTTTTTTGGACTTTTTACAATGTTTTATTGAAATTGACTTACAGGTAATTCCCAGAGGCCACAATATAGTTGTAGATGGACTGGCTACTTCGACAGCCACTTGTAAAGTACTATTCCATCCAAATCAAAAATACACAATAGAGGTGAAATGCAGACCTAATGTCTCAGACAATATCAGGTATTGGCAAGTGTTTGGTAAAGATGAACAAATTCATGATTTCCTACAGTCCAAAAATTAATTTGAGTGTGCAAACATTGATGTAGATAGTGATAATGATACTGTAAATAAATTAGATTCAGAAGAAATAAATGAAAAACAAGAAGATTCAGATTTGTTGCAATTAAAAGATAACATCCTCCCTAGAGGGTTAGTTCCTTTAGAAAAACTGTTTGATTTCAATGATGTAGAAAAAAATCCAAAAATTGAACCTACTGGAAAAGAGGTTGAGGAATGAAATATAGGGACAGATGAAAAACCAAAAATGATTAAGATATCCAAATCTTTACCTCCCGAGCAAAAACATAAATATATTGAACTGTTCAAGGAATTTGTAGATTTTTTTTCTTGGAGCTATGAGGATTTAAAGTCTTATGAAACTAGTATCATACAACACAAAATCCTCATAAAGGAAGAGCATAAGCCTTTCAAGAAGAAACTTAGGAGAATTAATCCAAATTTAATGCCTCTGATAGAAAAATAAATAAAGAAAATGTATGATGCTGAAATAATAGTTCCGTTGAGATTTTCAAAATGGGTTTCTAATATGGTTCCTACTAGAAAGATTATTGGAGAAATCAGGCTCTGCATTGATATCAAGAATCTCAACAAAGTCTCCCTTAAAGACAACTACCCTCTACCCAAAATGGATCACATCATACAGAAGGTAGTTGGAGCTAGTACGATCTCTTTGCTAGACGGTTTTTCTGGCTATAACCAAGTCCTTGTCCACCCTTATGACCAAGAGAAAACAACGTTCACTACTCCCTGGGGAACTTTCAAGTATGTGAAAATGCCCTTTGGTTTAATGAATGTTGGTGCCACATTCCAAAGAGAAATGGACATTTCCTTTGTAGATGAACTTGGGATATTTATCATCATATACTTGGATGGTGTTACTGTCTATTCAAAAACAAATGAGGAACATTTACAACACCTTAGACGAGTTTTTGAAAAGTGTAGAAAGTTTGGAATCTCACTAAATCCCAAGAAAACTTTGTTTGCTTTAGAAGAGGGAAAAATGATAGGACACATTGTATCTAAATATGGAATCAAGATAGATCCTAGTAGAATAGAAGCCATTCAGAAGATAGACCATCCAAGAAACATCAAGGAATTGCAGTCCTTCATAGGAAAAATAAACTGTCTGAGAAGATTCATACCTAATTTGGCAGAACTCCTTAGGAACATAACAAACATGCTCAAAAAAGATACAAAAATAAAGTGGAACACAGAAGCTAAACAATCCTTTGATCAAGTGAAACTGGAATTGACACAATCCCATGTATTAATCAGTCCCAATTATACTAAAGATTTCTACTTCTTCTCTTTTTCTTCTGAACACACCATTGTAGCATTCCTTTTGTAGAAAAACAGTGAAGACCATGAACAACCTATAGCATTTTTTAGCAAATCATTGAGAGATATTGCATTGAACTACAACATCATGGAGAAACAAGCTTTTGCCTTGGTAAAAGCAATTAAATATTTTAGAGTTTACATTCTCCATTCACATATCATTGCTTATGTTCCTAATGCAGTGGTGAAACATATTATGACTCAGAATAACCTAGATGGTAGAAAAGGGAAATGGATTGTTTTGATCCTTGAGTATGATATAGAAATCAAACCAACCAAACTGATCAAGGGTCATGGTTTAGACAAACTGATGGTTGAATCAAATTTTCATGCTTTAGATATAAAAAATTTAGCTACAATTGTTGAACAAGGAGAGAAGGCGCCTCCACATTGTCAGAGAGGCATTCTCAAATTCTCCATGGTACACAGACCTTATCTTTGTCTTGCATAATTTACAATCTCCCCTTGGTTTGACAAATACTAAAACTAGATTCTTAAAACTTAATGATTTGAAATATTGCATTATGAATGGAAATATTTACTAGAAATATGTTGGAGGCATTTTACTTAATTGTTTATTGAAATATGAAGCTGACAAAGCATTGCAGGAGTTCCATGAAGGAGATTGTGGCGAACATTTAAGTTGGAAGACTACTGCTAACAAAATTCTTAGAGTTGGTTTTTACTGGCCTACCTTGTTTGCAGATGTCCATAAAAAGGTAACCTCATGTCACAAGTACCATATCTTTGAAGGCAAAATGAAACTTTTTCCTTTACCCTTGAAGCCTATTTTGGTTGAAGCTCCATTTAAGAAATGGGGTTTAGATTTTATTGGAGAGATTCACCCACCATCATCAGGCCAACATAAGTGGATCCTTACAGCTACTGACTACTTCACCAAGTGGCTTGAAGCTGTACCCTCCAAGCAAGCCACTAATGTTGTGATTATAAAAATTTTGGAAAATAATATTCTCTCCCATTTTGGATGTCCTAGGAAGATTATCAGTGATAATGCATCAACTTTTAGATCAAAAAAGATGATAGAATTTTGCAGTAAGTATCATATCACTTTAGGGCACTCTACAACCTATTACCCTTAGGGAAATGGACTGGAAGAGTTTCAAATAAAAGTTTGGTGAATATCATCAAGAAGATGTTGTAGGAAAATAAGAAATCTTGGCATAACAAGTTGGTTCCTGCACTTTGGGCAGACATGATGACTACAAAAAGATCAATTGGTATGTCCCCATATCAGTTGGTATATGGAACCGATGTTGTTTTTCCCACCTCTTTGGGTGTTTCGGTTATGAAACTTTTACAAGAAGTACAGGTAGATACAAATAACATCCAAAGGAGGATCAATCAGATGATACAACTCCAACAGTCTAGAAAGGAGTTTTATAACCAAACTCAAGTAATTTAAGAGAGCATCAAGAAAATATATGATAGGAGATTCAAGGATGATGATTTCAAATTGGGTGATATGGTACTGAAGTGGAATTTGAGAAATGAATACAAGGGAAAGCATGGAAAGTTTGAAATTTTTTGGAAAGGCCCTTTTATAATCCAGGCTTACAGAGGAAACAATGCATTCCTACTCAAGGACACAGATGGAGCAGACCTTCCAGGAGAACCTATCAATGGCAGAATGCTCAAACATTATGTTCCACTAGAATGAAGATTTTTAGTCACTCATCTCATTGTACAAACCACCTTTACTTTTATGTCATGTGTGGGTGATTTTTGATCAAGTGGTTGAATCCTGAAGAGAAGGCCCTAAGCCACTAATCAGGACCACCATATTTGTTGGAATTACTAAAACAACTGAGAGGGTGGGGTGAATCAATTGTTACTATGATTAAACAATTTTATGCCTATTAAATTATTATTAAAATTCTCCAAGTGATCATAAAGATTATGCAAGACATGAGCAGCAGAAATAACAAACATCAATCACACATATGATATACACAGAGACAAATATTCATGAGGAAACCCATAAAGGGAGAAAACCTCTTCTTCTTTGAATGATAGGTAGTCTTTTAAGTTTTGTACATCATGTTTCTTTGAGAACCAAATAACAATGAGGCTACAAACTCTTCTTTAACAAGCTGCAACTTGCTGAGAGAACCAACTCTCTGGTTTCTCTAGCACCCACTAGAAGGAAGCACCAACTCCCTAAGTGTTCCAACACCAACTGGATGGAAGTACCAACTTCCAATCACACAGGCACCCACCTGCATAATAGAGAACAATGGTTCTCCCTTGCACCACCCTACCACCCTGATTTTCTAGCTGCAACCAAATGGAAGCTACAACTCCCTATGTTCAAGCACCCACTTGAAAATCTGAGGACAACATTCCTCCCTACCACCACCCTACCTCCTCGAGATATCAATATTTTATTGCTGAAACTTATTACAGTGATACAATATTTATCAATGGCTTACCAGTCTCATCATTGTTCTTCTACACTAGTCTTCTATGCCTGCATTAGTGTCTTCCTGCTCACATATTCTTGTGCTTAAGTTCTTGTACAGTCTATTGTTTTCACCATTTCTGCTCTGTCCAACTTATGTTCTTCATATCTAGATTTTCTCCCTCAGTTCATCCTATAAAACTTCATTACTTATAGTTTGTCTACTTTTTACATAGAAACAACAACCTCTCTTTGTCATGACATTTTTCCTTTATTCCTTCTCTCATCATCCGTTACACTACACATCTCCAACGCTCAAGTTGGGAATCTCAAAAACGCTTAGGAACCATGATTCCAATGCTCATGAACAATGATTCAACCACTCAGGAACAATGATTCAACTACTCAGGAACAATGATTTAGTTAGTGTAACTGAATCGTAACTGATCAAGAAATCATGAGATGAAACAACAACCCTTCAATCAGATTTGGTTTGATCAGCGTTGTTAGATTATACATGCATATGAATTTTGAATTTTCAATGTGTAACCTAAGATGTGGAGCCTAGCAGCGCTATCTTCTTCCTCAATCTTTCACTGATGTGACCTTGGGAAATGCTCTCATGTGACCACGTGATTGCAGGCGTGGCCAAAGGTGGTTTGAGGGCAATCCTCCTTTTGCCCCTCAATTCGCTACAGAGCTCCACATATGCCTTTGGCGATACCATGATTTTTATTGCAACCTGCTGACAAACAATTAAGACCTGAGCATGTTCTAACCCCACAATGTGATGAGACCGTTGATCTCATGATCTTGACGGTGCTATGGAAATGATGGTTCAGATCTTTCCTTTCACATTCTATGGATCAGATCTAACCTTCCTAAATAAATGATTTTGATTTACTTCATGATCCGGGCTCTGGGAGTTTCAAATATCAAACCCTACTTTTCTTTATATGCCAATATTCTGGAGTCGATGATCTGCGAACACCTGTCCTTCTCAATTGATGGTTGTGCCTCTACTTCGGGAATTTGACCTTTCAACTAGATCAATTGTTTTGTGGCACCTTTATCAATCAACAATCGAGATCTCCTTCGGGTCTCCAGACTTCTGAAATATCAAGTCTCAAACTTTACTTCCCCTCTAATTATGCGGATTACTGCCACGTGTCCTCTTGGATCGGATGGTTGAGGCTTACTTTGGGTATTTACCTGAAATTCATCGATTTATGCCATGTCTCTTCTGGATCAAATGGCCCAGATCCACTTCAAACAATCCGATGCCTGCGATTTACTGGTCAAATGAAGTAATATGCCCATTCCTGTATCTGAAGTAATGGATTCAGTGTCAATTATATGACTGGATTTTAGCCTTTTGGTGTGTAATTGGAAATCTTCAGCTGAGACTTTGGTGACGGAAGGTGAAGTATCCTTCCTGGATCTTTTCTCCTTGGGATCCTGTGGTGTAGTTTTCTGTGAGATCATGACCGAAGGGTCCTTTTGTTCTATCTCTACCAGAGTGTTCGGCTCCCATTCTGTTTGATTTGCAAACTTTTCTATCTCAGGCTTGGGTGTATGAACATATGTAACATTTTTATTCTTAACCCTCATCTCTAAAATTATCCCACATAGATCATAGTGCCATAGGAAACTAACATGAAACTTCATTTCTCTCAAAAGTTTGTCTGCCTCTTCCCTGATGCCTCAACTATTACAGATAAAAGACCCAATTTTCCCTTTAATTCTAAGCTTTTGTTTCTTCTTCAGAGACACAAAGTGTATGTCATCCGAGTTTATCATTTGTCTTATGTATTCTAGAGAAAATATCCTCATGGGTAAATACTTGGGTAGTTTGTATGGAGCCAACTTGCATCCATATACTTTGATCTTGGTATGATTTTTGTAAAGGTACCAATCTCCATTTTTTGCAAGGTCTGAGAGGTGTAAGATCCTTTGAATCTCCTCATTTATTCTTGGTTTTGGTCTGTCGCTGAGCATGCTCACCACTGGGTGGTAAAACTGCTCGATAAACTGTTTGAAACTGAACTCTGTGGAATTTCATCCGAGCAGCGAAGTCCAAGATGTTACTTCCTGTGGCTTCCCGTTGTTATCCATTTTCTGCATTGAGAAAGAGAATCTTTCCGCTTGAAAGAAAGTGAACATGTAAGCCAGTATGGAGGAATACCGAAACATGCCCTCTGTGGAGAAATTTGAAAGCTTCTTTTGAATATTGCTCGCCAAGAAAGTGTTGTAGTCAAACTGAGTGGTGGGCCTTTCCTCTGTAGAGAAAATGGACAGAAAACCCAATATGGGTTCATCCACCCATTGGTCTGAAAAATAACCAAGCAGGGAACAGAGCGATGAAATGACTTGGTTTCCCTTCTTTGAGAATAGGGAGGAAGGATACGGGGGATTTGTCTTGGGGAGCTGAGCATCCTGTGGGAGGAAAAGCTCAAAAATCTGGGCTCTCTGAGGGAAAGATAGTTTCTAGTACAACTCTGTTATGAATTCAAGATTAAAAGGAGAGGTGGTTTCAATTCTGGGTATCTCAATCATCTGATCAATGGCTTCTGGTGTGATGAAGAACAGAGTTTCTCTCGATGACGAGACTATGGTTCTCTAGTTGGGGAGGTAATGAGCCTGGCATTTGAGGGAAAATTTAGGGAAACGATGGACCTGGGGGAAACGATATAGAGGAAGGTTGGACTCCCAGAGCCCAATTTCATCGCTCTGATCTAAGAAAGTATCTTTGAGCCACGACTGCAACTCCGCGAAGTCGAATTCACATCTTGTGTCTGCAATTAGGTGATCTTTATTGGCCAATGGGATCCTATCGAGGTCGACAGGAGATGGGAGGAATGGATTTTCCTTGGCTTCCACTTTCTTGGACTTTAGCGCCATCACTATGGAGAATACCTGCAATTCAAAAAAAAATGTTAGCGAGAATGGCGGTGGTTTTTGGGCTACTGACTGAATCTGGAAAGAGGACAAGGATAAAATTCCTAGTGTGAGGATAAGATAACCAATGGGTGAATGATGGAGGCAAGTCAGTTTTGAGCAAATGGATACCCATTGGGGGCGGGAGATAGATCAGCAGGCTAACGGATAAGTTAGCCTGTAATAAATAACCAATGGGTCCTTTGGAGCGTGAGATGGCAGGTAGAAATGAGTGACGAGTATGATCAGGTGATGTGGAGGGTATTGATTGGGGAATAACCATGGTGAAAGGACCTATGATGGGTGAACAGGGGGGATGAACTGACAGAGTTATGGGATGTGACCATTAGGGGAAGATAGTGGAAAAATGATGTCACAAGGCGGCGGGGGTATATCAAAAAAATGGTAAGTGGTAAGTAGGAAAGTGGTTTGCGGTAAATGGTGGGAGTCTAAAGCAATAGGTTCTTGCCATGTTAGAGGAGGGGGCCAAAAAAAAATGTTAGCGAGAATGGCGGTGGTTTTTGGGCTACTGACTGAATCTGGAAAGAGGACAAGGATA
>JASDQU010817404.1:39178-49840 GCA_032191745.1 Picea mariana
GTCAATCCATGGGATTTAATATTACCTTAGGAAGCTATTATCGCTACATAGATTTGTGTCCTCCTCCGTTTGGTTATTTCTCCAAACATATGGAGAGTTTGTGGTGCCTCCGACATCGCGAACTTATGTCAAAATATCATGCTCCTTGAGTCTCATCTTTTCTCATGTTATTGTCCAAAGGAAGTTATTACCACACTTGAGTCACCCCCCCCTGTAGATTGTCTCTTACCCCCATGCCCGAAATCCCAATCAAGTCTTTGTTCGAAATCCATGAATCCCTCAACTTGATCATCAAAATCCTCTAGTCCGTTCCTGACAAGTCGTCGAAGACTTCTGGGTAGTGAATTCGTACACTCATATTACACTCCTACCCGAGTTGTGAAGATTTTGAAGCTATTACTCAAGCTCTGGAGGTCTCATCTCTAGCCATCAGGCCTTATTTTCTTCTTGAAGATGGATACTATGCATGTATATCTTTTTGATTTCGAGATGTATATCCATTGTGTATTGCTCATGGCTACACTTTATGGGCCATCTGACCTCGAGATGTTCTCCTAACCTCACACATTAGGGGCCATCTTTTATAAACCTAAATTGCACCATACATGCTTACCTGGCATCAGGCCATCTCATTTTCCTTCTTTGCCAAGCCACTACTAAAAAACTTCTTAAACAACACTCTTTGTGAAGGCATACGTGCCATGCTCCACTACTTCACAGGTGTCTACACTGTCTAACCCACTACAACCCGCGTATACCTAAAAAGAACGAAAAATGGAAAGTTGCAGATGGAACACACAGTTTTGGGTAAGTTAAGTAAACTGAATGATCGCCCATAGTCGGTCACTCGACCAAATACCAAGCCCTTTCTAGCCTATAAAAAAAGGGGTAGGGGTCCCATTTGAAAAGAGGAACCTGATTTAGCATTCCCCTTGCCCCAACCTTTTGCAACTATTGTGTGAAGAGAAGCATATACAGAAACAGTTTGAGCAAAGTTGAAGAGGATTCGAGGACCATATTTGAGGAGTAGTGGCCGATCTCACCATTGTAAGGTTACTCTTGTGAGATTAATAAAAGAATTACTTTTCTCGTCCCACCATATGAGATTGTCAATATTTAAATTTGACTATATTTTGATAGAATATCTAACCCATTAGTTTATAGGTTATATGCATGTGGATTTCTTTGTTTGTCTTTTATGAATGCAGGTCAACATTGGGAGGAGAATTGCATTCAAGGAGCGACCAAGAATTAAAGGGATCAACATCAAACATGGAAAATAAAGTACAGTAACCAGATCTCTTTAGCCTTGTATTTGCATATGAGTAATGAGAGTTATGCTTGGGATGTTGGTAAAACGTAGGAGACTTTAGGTCATTTCTGCATGCATGATAAAACCCTTAACGCTAGTCTGTAGGAGGGATTTCCCACCCACAACAAAGGGAGTTCAAGCTCCACCCAAGAGAGGAATCTTGTTGATGAGACCCCCAGAGAAACAAACATAACAAGGTCTCGAAAAGGGAAGTGGAGACATAGAATACCTACAACGAATGATAAAGAAGTGTCAAATGAAATCATAGACATGAAAATAAATGCAGGGAAAGGAAACTAAGGCTAGAGGCCCTATAGACCCTTTTTAAAAAGAAATCCGCTGTTCAAATCAATTGAACCTCCCCCATCAAACTTAAACATCGATCTGGGAAATGTAGCATCTGACTCTTTCTGTACCTTTCACCAAGAGAAACACCCTAAAAGAGACTATCCATAATGGGTGCATTCCATGAATTTGATGCCCAACTAGTTTCTAGATGAGGTTTCCCTTACCAAACAATCAAGTGCCTTAGCTCTGAATATTGTTGATCAGGAAAAATTTGATCCACCGGAAGAAACAACCATGCTGATATGGGACCCTGACCTACCAATGCCTTCCGATGATCTATTTGAGTTTCAACAACCACCTGCAGAGATCTTGCATATGCAAACACGAAGAAAGGGTCACCCAGTCTCAAGCAACCTTACTGTGGCCCACACTTCGAGAGGAAAACAAACATCTGATCACCTGAAAGAATATTATATCTCCCAAAGAAATCCTATAAACATCCATACCAGAGAATCGCCCAAGCTAGACTACAACATAGTATAAGATTTGAAAAAATTGAAGGCTAACATATCGGTCATGGACATGTGTAGAATCCTTCGAAAAACGTTCTTTCTGTTACAAGCTTTGAAGTCAAAAGAAACTCTTACAAAAAGAACTAACCAAGAAGAAAATATATCCCTCACATATCTAAGAAGTAAGCCAACTATGAACACTTTCTTTGAAGATAAAAAGGGAAAGCCTTTTGTCCCACCGTTCCTCTTGACATTTGAAGTCTTCAACAAAAACCTCCATAATTGTTTGGTTAACTCATGGGAATCCTCTAATGTTATGCCATTATCTATATGGAATAAATTGAAGGCATCCCCCCTCCAAAGTGATAAACATGTGATACAACTAGAAAAAACCCAAGTGAAGGTCATGGGAGAACTCAAAGATGTCACGATCAGGATGGTGACACACCCAAAAAAATTTCAAGTGATTGACATCATTGTAGTAGATATCCGAAAAGCTTATGGATTTCTACTTAGTCAAGATTGATTCGAGAAGTTAAACGGATACTTTAGTACATACTAGGATCACATTTGGTTTCCATTAAAGGGACACACTAATATGATCATGATCGATAGGGAAAGATATATAAAACATACTATCCTTGACATAGAAAACCTCAACGAACCCTATTCGACAGATTTCGCCGTGCTAGGAAACTATTCCCATGACTTTGATTTAGGGAATTTATCCCCTCTCTCATCTGATGTCCCTCTTGCTCAAAACTTCAAAATGAATTTTCAAGAAAATTTTGCGATGACGACAAAAGAAACCCTCTTTTGTCAGGAAACTCTGTCAAAAACCATGGAGCAGATAGGAGGAAAGGAGGAAAGCAGTAGGAAAAAACAAACTGATGGTTTTCTCTCACAAATTTGGACCTTGTACTTTGATGGGTCTAAGTCACAAGAGGGATCAAAAGTGGGGTGTATCCTCATTGATCCCAAAGGTAAACAAAATTTCCTATCTGGTAGACTAGAATTTGAATGCATAAACAACATCCTCGATTATGAAGCTCTAGTAAAAGGGATAAAGAAAGCCACATAATTGAACATTAAAGAACTAAATGTTTTCAGAGACTCTGAAATCATCATTAGACAAGTAAGGTACACTATAAACTTCAACTCTCCCCACCTTAGGAATTATCAACAAGAGGCGCATAGACTAATATAACATTTTGAAGCCTTCAACATTATAGTGATCCCCAGAACAAAGAACACTCTTGTTGATTCCCTGGCCACCGATGCCTCAAGGCTATCCCCTTTATAAGACTATGAAACCTCCTGATTCACTATGGAGATACTCTAAAAACTGTCGATGCCCAACAATATTTCTAATTGGAAGTTCTTTGAAGGAGATGAACAAATTATAAAAATTTTAACCAATCGGGATAATTTTAAAGATTTGGCTATCGACGATGAAATATTTGAGGAGAAATTAGTAGAAACTGATACCCATGTACAAAAACATGAAACGGATCAATAGACTAACAAACCAAGGTCTCACATGATACCAAAAGGGGTAGCCGATTTGGAAAACCTTTTTGACTTAAGGGAAATATTCAAAGGGTCAATAAACACAAAGATAGGGAGTTCATGTCCCATGTACGAGACAATAAATATAGGAACCCTGGAAAACCCTAAGAATATAAATCTCGACAAGATAGTATCTAAAGAAGAAAGTAAGTCTTATCTCAAACTTTTCAGAGAATATCAAGATGTTTTTGCATGGTCCTACCGATATTTGAAAACTTATGATACTCATATCATTCAACACACAATCCTGTTAAAACCTGAATTAAAAACCTTCCAATAGAAGCTCCGTAAGTACCACCCATCTCTAGAACCCCTCATGTGTCAGCAGTTAAAAAAGTTACTATATGCTAAAATCATCTTTCAGGTTAGACACTTTGCTTGGGTAGAAAATTTGATTCATGTCATAAAAAAATCTGGGGAGATCCGTCTGTGTGTGGATTTTAGGAACCTCAACAGAGCAATAAAAAAGGACAACTACCTAGTCCCACCGATGGAGAAACTCTTGCAAACCATTTCTGGTTCTGAGGTTTTTTCTTTGTTGGACAGTTTTTTAGGTTATAACCAAGTTCTAGTTTTAGAGGAAGACCATTTGAAAACTACCTTTTGAACCAAGCGGGGAACCTTTTCTTATAAATGCATGCCCTTTGGGATAATCAATGCAAGGGACACATTCCAAAGGGACATGGGCATGGATTTTAGAGGACTAATCAACAAATGTGTAGTATTTTATTTGGATGAAGTGACTGTATATTCAAATAATAGAGAAGATCACATCCAACACCTAACCCATATTTTCGAAAGGTGTAGGAAATACAGTATATCCTTAAACCCCAAGAAAACTATCTTTGGTGTCAAGGAATGGAAACTACTAGTTCATATTATATCTCAAGCGGGAATTCACATAGGCCCAAAATGGATTAGGGATATATCTCAACTTCCATTACCCCAAAACAAAAAGGCTATCCAATCCTTCTTTGGGAAAATCAATTTTGTGAGAAGGTTCACCCCCAATTTTGTTGAAACTATCAAACCCTTACAAAAGATGATCTGCAAAGATGTTGAAGTTAAGCGGGATGATGAACGAAAAATTTCTTCCAACAATATTAAGAATGCAATATCTCAAGCTCTAGTGTTGTGAAGTCCCAACTTTAGCAAAGACTTTTTCCTCTACACTTTCACCTCCGACCAATCGTTAGCTACAGTATTGACTCAAGAGGATGGTGACAACAATGAGGCCCCAGTCTCATTTATGAGCACTAATATCCAAGGGGCCGAAATAAATTACCCTTCTATAGACAAGTAGACTTACGCAATGTACAAGGCAATGAAACATTTCAGATCTTACATCCTAAAGAACCACACCAAAGTCATTCTGCCTCATCCCACAATCCAATCCCTATTCACTCAACAAGAGATGGGGGAAAGAAGAGGAAACTGGATGGCATTGGTCTAAGAATTTGATCTAGATATAAAACCTTCCATACTGATCAAGGGACAAGGATTATGTAAACTGATAGTTGAAGCCCAGGACCAAGTAAATGAAGACCCCGGATGGGAGAATGAATTGGAATTATTGTATAGTGAAGCTTCATATGTATCTCTAGGGAAGGAGTCTTGGAATGGGAAATTACCTTATCTCCTACACCATGGGACTTGCCCAGGAAAACTAAAACCTAAGGAAAGGAGAGCACTCAAACTAAAATCGGCACAATATCGCCTCATAAATTTTGTTCTCTTTTGCGTTAATTATGATGGGGTAATTTTAATACGTCTCAAACCTGAAGACATAGATAAGGTTCGTAAGGAGCTCCATGATGGTCTTGCAAGTGGACACTTTGCAGGGAACACCACCACTCACAAAATACTGAGAGATGTCTATTATTGGCTTAATGTGTTCAGGGATGCTCACAAATATGCTAGGAACTGTAAAACTTGTCAAATAAGCATTGGGAAGGAAAAGAGAGTAGTTGTCCCACTCCACTGTGGTCGTCTTTAGGCCATTCGAGCAATGGCGGTTAGATATCATAGGATAAATTACACTGAGTTCTTCAAAACAACATATATACATACTCACTGCCACAGACTATTTCGTGAAGTGGGAAGAGGTCATCCCTCTGAATCATGTGAACGGAAAGGTGGTGAACAACCTCATAGAACAACAACTGATCAAAATCTTTGGTGTTCCCTTCTTCCTTATTTTTGATAATTCCGCTTACTTTTCTTCCACTCTATTAATATAGTTTTCTTTAGACAAATGAATCATAATCAAATACTCTGCAAACTACTATCCACATGGAAATGGAGTGGTAGAATCAACCAATACGAACCTAGTGAGGAAATTAAAGAAAACAATTGCAGACAACCAGATAAATTTTCACAATTCACTTCATAATGCCTTATGGACTGATAGAGTAACACCCAAGGAATCTGCAGGAAATTCCCCATAATTTTTGGTATACAGACAGGAAGCCATTCTCTCAAACAAGCTATATCTTCCATCTCTTCATCTTACTCAGGATTCTAGAGGACAACCCTCATCGGTTATTCAACAAAGAATTAATACCCTCCTCATGATGGAAGAAGAAATGGAGAAATAAAAATCAAAGTTCATTGATCATCAACTGATAGTTAAAAGGTGGTTTGACAAGCATAAGTCCAAAGAGAAGAATTTTGAAGTAGGACACTTAGTCCTGAAATGGGACAGAGTGAATGAGCCGAAGGGAAAACATTTGAAGTTTCAGAATCTATGGATCGGACCTTTTTAGGTAGCCGAGAAAATTGGGATAGGCAAGTTTTGGTTGAAAAATCTGAGAGGGGAACCTGATGCCCTCTCGGTGAATGGCCAAGCCCTAAAACAATATTTCTATTAAAAAAACAAATGTGTGTTTTCATAATATTTTTTTTTTAGATAGGCTGATTGTGAATTTCTTCATTTTTGTTTTTATTGTTATATTACTTTTTGCGCTTTTGAAGTTTGTGTTCATCAATTCATTGGTTGACCTTAGTTCATGTGGTATAGCAAAATTTGTTCCTGACTCACGCTTACATACAACACAAGAAGTTCTGGGAGAACTATGGTCGTTTTGAAGGAGTTATCTATTTAACCTGTGTAGATAAACAACCTTGGAAAAGAGATGAAGTGTCCAGTTGGTGGTCTGGTAAAACCTAAAGGGAAAGAAGGTAAGCTGGAAAGGACCACATGTACCTCAAGACAGAGCTAGTGAAAATTCACCTTAATCATCTCATTTTGGAAATAACAGATGTCCTCCTCTCCCAATCGCTCAGGGAATTCTTCCAAAATAAAATCAATTATATCAAATGAGTGCAAAATAGGAGAGGGTATGCAGATAACTCTGTCAGGGCTATGGACGCTCGATGGCAGTGGAGAAATTTATGTGACATCGGGGTGACTGCGTCGAAGCTATGGACACTCGCTCGCAGTGGAGCAACATCGTAGAAAGTGAATGATGATAAATAAAAGGCATGGTTCTAGGGAATTCTTTACTCGAATCTTGTCAAAATATGGCATGGGTCATGGTTATAGGAAACGAAGGAGGAATAAAGGTCAAAACCCCACAGGTAGGCTCGAATTCACCAATTAGGGAATTTCAAATGCAAGGATAGAAGAGGCTCTGATAAAGAACGAGTTAAGTTCTTAATTGGCTTGTGCATCAGCTGAGCCCGAGGAAGGAACATAGATTCTAATTTCTCCCAGTAAGTCACCATTTGTTGAGCACTCAACACACCCTAAAAATCCTTATCAAATTTTGTCACTTTTTGGGAACCACTTGTTTTTTTCACTGTCTGACTCGATTTCATTTTGGGAAATGTTTTATGTTTGTTTGTTTTCATGACTCTCATCACCTATTCATATTTGTTTGAACTTATGAAATCTCATGACTAAAATACCTTAGAACCTAAAGTAAGAATCGATAGCCAAACACTACACCTAATGTTATTAGGTTCGACATCGGTAAAATATGAGGAAGTAAAGTAACCACACAAAAAACAATAGTTTCCAAGCATTGATCCTCGTCGGCATCAACAAAAGGCGGTTTTGGTTTGCGTAATTTATTCACATAAAGGTTCCAGAGATAGTCGATCCCCTTCGGCATCGGTAAAATACAAGGAAGACAGACGTTAACCAAGGACGTAAAAAAATTGTCGATAAATGATGCCCAATGCTTTTTATCGGGATCATGGAAATTCCAGAAGGATCACAACAAAAATTTTGACCGCGATAATGTTATCTTCGATCGTCGATCCCCGATGTGTTTTCGACATTGGGACATTTTTGAGGGATCCGAACTGAGAGAACTGGGGTAGGTTTATTGTCGATCGTTGATCCTTGATCCTTTTCAGCATCAACAAGTTAGGATTTTATTTTAAAATGAATGGCTTAAATAAAGTCCTGACTACGACTAACACGAGCAAATCAAGTCATTGGTCTCAAATTCCATGTGTCTTTACCAGGTAAGAGGGTCATACGGTCTAATTCTATCCCGAGTCATTTTTGGCTCCCTAGCTCGTAGTCACACGTCCGAGTCATAGTTTCCACATCAACATTGTACGGTAATATCGATCGGTGTCGGAGCTTTTGTACGAGGATATCAACAAAAATGTTCATAGCACAATCCCGACCCCCGATCCACCAAATAAGAGAGAGGAACGATGGGATGTTTTTGGCATTAGATACGATCGGATTTTGGACATTTAAGGAAATTTAATGCCCAATACCACATTAGTTTCTAACCCGTGCACCGATTAGAAAAGAAAAATTTGAAATCACCAATAGAACACATTACCACCCACACCTCTGTCATCAACCCATGATGAATTTAAGTTTAAAATCCTCTGAATATCCGATGGTAGATTTGTTGAAATTTCACTCATAACTCGAATTGAATGGTGGATGCGACATGGTAAGATCATCCCTATATAAATCTCTAGAACCATTGTGAACAAATTCATTATACGCGTAAGTGAATTCCACAGCATCCGAAGGAGAAGAACGAGAAACTCGAGACTGTACTAACACTTTTGATTACCAAAACTAGGTTTAACAAGCTTTAGAGGTATGTATCCAAGTCTGTCAATTTGTTGGTTATAATTTATATATGTTCATCTGGTTTCTTACACAATCTCTAAAACATACTCTAGTTGCAGGAAGAATGTCGTCGAGAAAGCCAACCACCAGATGCTCGCAGAGAGCACCAAAGCTAAAAGAACTAGAGATATGTGAAGGTTCTTCTCCATAGATCACAAGGCAGTTAGATTACGTCCCTAGGGCGGAGTATATCATCAAAACAAAAACAAAGAAAGATTTCATCTAGCCTCTGGCCTTTGGCAATACAGAAGCAAGCACTGGATCCAAGGTGGTGCTCCCATAGTGGAGGGATCTCTTCAACATAATTAGCTGAGAAGAATTCCCATAGTATATCCCACACATCAAGCCAGACATAAGGGCACTCGATGACCATGTGTTCCCCAACATCTAATGTTCATATTTACACATGGTGGCAAGAAGAACCCCCATTTTCCCCTGCATAGAGGTCCTGAAGTGGCTCATCATCCACATAGATGGACATAAACGCTTGATCAATGATGAGAATGGTGGGTGCATTATATTTTTCCTCCAAATAGGATCCCATAAGTACGATAAGCTTAGGGACCCAGAGGAGCGACTCAACACAGACTTCATGGTAAAGTTTTATGAGTTCCGTTACACCAGTTGGTTGATGGAATCATGGTGGAAAGAGAACAATAAATTCACTAGTCAGAGAAATGTCTTGTATGGAATGATTAATCGGAGGAAGCCATACATCTATTTGATGGTTCTCATCTGCCAGTTATACCAAGAAAAGCACTGCTCCAAGTTTTCAGAAGCATGGATGCCTTTGGCATACACAATTGAAATCACCAGGAGAAGCTTCAACTAGGGAGTGATAATCTCCAAACAATTAAGCATATGTGTATAGCAGGCTCAGACATCGAAGTAAGGAGAGGCACCAACTTTCTACATGGCCTTGTACCTTCTCGATGTCATGTGCGCAAGGAACATATTCGCCGATATGAATCTAAGTTGGCATTTTGCAAAGCTCTCAGTCCACCTATACTTTAGCATACTATGGGAGAATCGGTACAATAAGGCTTATGATCTCATCTATGATGAATTCATCCCTCACATTTATTTTAGTATTTTTAAGAAGAAATTCCCAAGGCTATCAATGACAACAAAGAAAATGATAACCAAGGTAGGACATTGGTACTTGAACGAGTGCTCAAAATACATCAAGGTGTTTGATTCCATTGCAGCACCACATCTCCTACCATATCATGCCCTAGACCAACTCATCATGGGAGAAATCTATTATCAAACCATCCTGCAGGGCTATAACACCACATTGGTCAAAGACAAGAAATGGGCTTTCATACCCTACGTTTTCCATTAGGGGTTATATATCATAAATGATACAACTTAAGACAAATAATAAGGGTTGAGACAACTTGAATTAAGGTTCCTGACATGCCAATTTTGCAAGCACGACCCTAAAGGCCTGGTCCTTCAACATGCTTCACAAGTATCATCTTGTTGGTTGTATGCTCATGATAAGTTTGAGGATGAAGTCTTCACAAAGAATGCCTAGGATTGAGATGAGGTGGTATAGAGGATGGCCAACCCAAACATGACCAGATTCAAGGCCATGAGCATGGATGAACATGTGGAAACAATAGAGAATTCTTCTAAAGAGGCCCTCAGAGCCAAAGAGGAAATCAGAGTGGTAGAGACAAGAGAGGTGCAGAGAAGGGGATTTGTGTTGACACCAAAGGCACAGACAAGGGGATTTTTCTTGACCCAAATCTCGTAGATATAACGAGGGTTCCTACCGACAACCCAATAGAAATTCGGGGAGGACCAAGTGACCTAGAGATGATACCAATTGAAGAAACCACATGGTCAGATAACCCTGAAGATTCAAC
>JASDQU010817406.1:0-35906 GCA_032191745.1 Picea mariana
CTCTTGACAAGGAAATTCGAAATTCTCTTGATGGTGGATAATGTTTACACGTGCCAACGCACTAGATCAATACAATTACATCATTTGCAATATTAGGAATATCGTTTGTTTCTATCTCATGGGAAGTTTACATTCAACCTAAATTTTGCTAGATACCTTGACTTTTTCTCATGGCTCACAAGGTTTGACTAGGCTCACAGATTTTGTATGTTCCCCTTGACTTTTGCACTAGTCTGTATGTGCTCACAGAGGTTGTACGTTCCCCCTAAATTTTTCTCTAGACTGTCTATGCTCACAGAGGTTGTACATTACCCCTGACTTTTGCATTAGAATCACATAGCATATCATTCATCCTGAGTTTTGGTTTGACTCACAAAGGTTTTCCGTTCACCCTGGATTTTCTCAATACCTTACAAGACTGGTTGATTCTCCAAATCTCCCTGGCTAGCCTTAGGGTTGCCCATATGGCCTCTCATTGGAGAATGACTGTCGATGCTGCCAAATTTAACACTCCCTCTCAATGAGGAAGTCATTCTCAGCCAAACCAAGCTTGACTCTCAACTACACAAACTGTCTCAAGGTCAAAGGCTTGGTCAGGATATCAACTACCTTCTCGATCGTGGCTATGTACTGTAACCTTATAGTTTTTCTCTGGACCAAGTCTCGGATGTAGTGGTACCTCATGTCAATATGTTTTGACCTGTCATGAAATATTGGGTTCTCTGTCAATTTTATGCAACTTTGATTATCACAGTGAGCCACCGTCATCTTGAGCTTGTCACCAAACAACCTAGAAACCAATTTTTTGAGCCATATTGCTTCCTTGCTAGCATCACTTTCTACAATGTACTCAGCCTCTACTGTACTCTGTGCAATGGATCCCTACTTTTGGCTTGACCAAGAGATCATAGCGAATCTTAAACTGAAGCAGTATATGGAAGTACTCTTCCAATCCATTGGGCTTCTTTCCTAGTCAACATCAACATACCCATGCAAAAATAATCCACCATTGGATGTATATCTCAGACCATAAGTAATGGTCCCTCTGGCATATCTCAAGATGTGCTTTTCTTCCACCCAGTGTCTCTGTCTCGATTCAATCATGAACTGAATCATTGTAATCATTGCATAGCATATATCTGGCCTAGTGTGGATCATGTACATCAATGATCCAATCAGCTGCCTATACATGGTGTGATCCACCAAATCTTAACCTGTATCAAAATCATGCAGCTTCTTTAGGCTGGTAGCCATCGGAGTAGACATGGATTTGCAATCCATCATACCAAACCTCTTTAGTACATCCACTGTGTATTTTCCTTGTGCCCGAAATATCTCGCCCTGTCTTTGCCACACTTCCAATCCTAGGAAGTAATGTATCAAGCCTAAGTCTTTCATCTTGAATTCTGAGGTTAGCTCCCTCTTACACCAGTATATTACCCCTTCATTTCCTATTAGAAATAGATCATCAACATATAGGATTAGTGATCCATCTGTTTTCGTTTCTTCACTGTAGAGACTTTGTTTCCAATCATGTGCATGTCATTAGAAGAACTATTTATTTCTTTGTTCCTTTGATTGAATCCTTTGAAGAGTTTTTACTAACTTCTTAATCCACATCATTTTTCTTTGAGCTCTTCTTCATTTCTATACTTCATAACAACATGTCATTTGTTTCTTGTTGATCTTCTTGTGCTTTCTTTAATTTCTCATTATCATCCTTGAATGTTTGTAACTCTACTATTATATTTTTCATTGTTTTCAAAAACCATGTTTCCTGGCTAATTTCATTGGGATGTTTTCCATTTCTATGAGGTTGTTGATTATTATTTCCTTCAGGTCTATCTTCTTCTCAATTTTGTGCAGACATGATTACAAAAATTTGAAACAGTTTGTTTCTAACAATGAACAATTTATTCATTAGTTCTTCATCAGACATTTGATATCTTAATGGTCATTCCCATTAGGACCTAAGTGATGTAACCTACAACTCTGATACCATATGTAGCATACCTATTATTCTACAATAATTTTTTTTTTTTTATTAGAATAGATTATAATATTTTTTAGTCACTGATAAAAAAGTTATACTATGTCATGTATAATGACTTAGCTTGGTAGGATCTACTAAAAGAACCAATAAATCATGCTTAGTAAAATTCAAGGGGAAACTCAAATTTACCAAGAGATGGCTCGCTTATGTATTTTATATGTTTGGATATAATCTTCTTTTTCGGGGTTTGGAGTGTTTTTCTCCTTCGATTTCTCTCATTTATATTGAGTTTCTTGATGTCTTATTGCTTAACAGCCTCAGTTCATTCTGGTTATGAGTTTCTTATCTTTCCTCTTAGCCTGGCTATGTTTTAAAACATATACATGGGTTTTTTCTTGACAGTGGTGTACATACATGAGCTGTCCTCCTGAAAGTGGCATATATACGTTCTTTTCCCTTGAACAATCTCGTACATCTCCCTTTGTTTCTTGGTTGCTAGATTTTATGATTGTTGGGTGGTTTTTTATGATTGTTGAGTCTTCTTAGGTCTATGTTATGACTGTTAAGTGTTCGTCGAATGACAGGAACCCTTTCTTTGTTTGAATTTTTGGGCGGTGCCTTTATCATCATCTTTTCATTTGATTGTCCTTACATATTCGGATGGGTGTTTTCTCCTTCATATCCTACTTGGTTTGTCTCTATTTACATATAGTAGAGTCTTTATATCAAGTTGTTGTTAAGTACCTACATTTCCAATCCTTTGTATTGAAAATACAAAAATATTAGGCATTTTGCATTGATGGAATTTGATTTTTAGGTCTTTATCATTGATCTTAGTACATGTAAAGAAAATTGCATATTATTTATAATTGCATAACTGAATTGAAAATTTCATTTTGAAAAGCATATCATTTATTGGGAATTGAATTTAGGACTTTACATTGTCTTTATATTCATTTATTTTACTTGCTGAGTCATAACATCAATAGTTTCACGACAACACCTTTTTGAGTAAGAAAGGCCACTAAAAGTAATGCTTATAATTTAAAATTGATTAGTAACAATTTTATTTTTTAGGGTGCACAAACTAGCTTAGGATTTAGAGCCTTGGAATAGGATTTTGTGAGTAAACTTCTCTAAGGCTATTAAATCAACATATGTGTCTTACTAAGAAAGTGGAGAAATCCATTGTATAATTGATAATATCAGGAGGCTTCGCTTACACTGGAGTTATGCACGAGGTTGAGTAAGGTTTGTTGAAGGGATATCCCCTCGATACCTTCATAGTGTCAGATATATTTCTGAGGATCTTGTTAGTACCTTTACCTCTGTGAGAGGTGGTTCTTTCGAGGTTTCCATATTTTTTAAACTGCCTGTAAGGTGGACCTGACTTACAACTCTTCTCCTGTGCATTGATTATATTGTGGTTTCTTAGTTGCTTGACTTAGGTACCACATAGGTTACGTGCATGGGTTATTCTGTAGGTACCTTGGGTCAGATAAGGGTCAGACACACACAACCTTTACGGAGGATTAACTCTTTGGGGGGATCTTATCGAGTGGTTGTTAAGACCACGAGGGCCCTTATAATTGATCATGTTACCTCCGATCTTTAGCAGAGGAGTCTAAGGCCCCTCTTGGGCGAGGAATACCTACTTTAGAGAGGGAGGCCCCTTTCATCCACTTTATCCTTTTTGTGTGCATCTTGGCCTTTTGTTTATTTTAATTTGGTGTGCTCTTTCATTACTAGTTGGCCTTAGGATTTTTTTTTATATCACAAGTCTTGAGTCATCGTGGAGCCATACCAGCTTCACTTCAGGTCTTGTTGCTTATTATAGTTACCACCACATTTTGAGTCTTTTCCTTCTAAAAGGTGTAAATTTATAAAGTGTGGTACACACACCTCCACTTACCATACTTGTCGTCATACAAGGATCAATACTGGATTGAGTCACAAAGATAATAGGAGCCCTTCAACCCCCATACCCACTATAGTTAACGACAGTTCTTTGACACCTTCAACTACTATGGTTGTGGTTGCGGAGGTTCCTATCTTCACTCCCATCCATCCTATAGTGAATTCTCAACCTATAGCCACGACACCTTTTTGGGTCTGTTTGTCACTCATCGGGATACAATATTCAATCCATCCCTATGGCCTCTAGCTCTTTTTCTTATTGTATGTCGAATTTCACATCACGGTTTTCATCCTCCATCCCTACGGCTAGCCCACATACTAGTGTTTGACTTGGGGGCATCGCTCCTTCACATACTCCATTCTCATTTGGTTNCACAAATGATTCCTACAGTTGGAGGCCTTCCTCCTTTTAACGTCGAGTCTAATCTTGGTTCTAATGCTTTTGGATGGAGTAACCAACCTGGTGGACAAGCTAATGATCACGTTTCATCCTTTACACCCACCTACTCTATACCAATTCTGACCAATACATTTGGCATGATGAATCCACCTTTATCCTCCAGATTCACAGCTGAAGGAGGTCAGTTACACTTGTTGGGAAACCCTAAGTCTGGAGCCACTCCAACTGGGGGAAATGTTTACAACACTCATCAGATTATTCCTACTAGAATGGTGCCCAACCAACCCCTCATGAATCAATTCGGAGGAGGGCCTTACTATCCTGAACATGGCCATGGTGCTTACCAGAACCTTGGATGGGCTGTGATTCCCCAACAACAATCTTTCAAAGGAGCTTGGGGAAAAATTCTGCAACCCCGTATCCCTTTTCTATCCACGCCCAATCTGCCAAACTTGTCTAAGTTAATGAACAACCCCATGTGTCATGATCCATCATGGCCCTCCATCCACAATAAGCTTCCTTAAGATATTCCAAAATTCAAGGGTAGAACTAGTGAGGATCTTGATGATCACGTTACAAATTTTCACCTTTGGTGCTCTTAAAATTCCCTTAATGATGATTCTATTTGGTTAATATTTTTTCAATGCACCCGCACGGGGGTTGCTGCAAAATTTTATATCCAGATACCTAGGGGGGCATACAAAACTTTTAATCAGTTAGTTTTATTCTTCCTCAACCAATTTCAATTGTCGGTTTGTTATGATGTTTGCATATAACTTCTGTCCAACTTACATCAGGACAATGCCACTCATATCTCGAATCACATCTAGGAGTGGTGTAGAAAAAAGAGGTTGATCAAGGCCTACATATCCCCATAATTTCTTCTTGAGTGGTTCCTTAAATCTCTCTTGCCTTATATTTCGAAGGATGTTTCTACATATGGGGTTACATATGAGGAACAATCATTTTCAAAGCCCATCATTTAGATCTTATATATGCTCAGTATGGGATGTTATACAAGATTCTTCCAAATGCACCGAGGTCAACCTATGACCCTAGACAAAAGCCCGGGCCTCATACTAATCGCATTGTAGGCTCTGCCAATATGAAATCCGCAGACTCGATGACAAGCCATTTGAGATAATTGTATTTAAACCAAGTTGTAGGAGGGACAACTTCATTTGTTTCCTCCAATCCTACTAATTCAATAGATGTAAATTTTGTGCAATATTTGACCGACCCAAATGGTAACCAACAACCAGGAGGGAATAAAAAGAAAGGACCTAATTATAATCTCAAGGGTGGGAAGAATAATAATAAACCCAAGGACAATGGTAATAATGAGAATACAAATAATAATGTTGATGAGAGAAATAAAGAAAGGAAGAAGGTGAAGTTTCCCTGTAATCTTTTTACAGACAATCACCTTACCCATTTATGCCCCAAACTTGTGGAAGATGCGAGGATTTTATCTCTATTTCCTGTTGTGCAAACTAATCCTTTTCCACATAACTAGCACATGTCCTTGAGCTCCTTAAATGTCTGAAATGCACTGGGCGTGAGTCAAAACCCACCGACACAAGACAGGGACCACTTATGTATCAATATGATTAAATATGGGATTAATGTAGCTGCTCGGTCTTGCAATTACAGTTCTCCACAGACTGTTTCGAGTATAGAGTCTTTTTGATGCAGGAGCATTGCTCCATGCCAGTAGCCAGCCATCCACGTCAGCACGCATGCATTCAACGCTGAGAGAGAGGTGCAATACTCATTCAAATTTGAAATGAATGTAATTTAATATGCTTAGGCTGGTGAGCCATAGAAGCCATACCTTTGCGTAGGCTATAGATAGAATAGGCATTTAATGTGTATGGCTGAGATCTAGATCTGATTCTAGACTAGACAGCCCATTGATTGTAATTTATTAGAGTAGGTAGACCTGGAGGGAAGCACTAAGAGCACCTCAGGTAAAAGAGATTTTTCAAATCTCATTTTGAAGTAAGTGATGGTAGAGTAGAGAAGAGCTGAGGAGAGCTCGAGAACACCTTGTACAAACAGGCATTTGCCATTTTTAATATATACGGAAGAAGTTTTTCCTGTGTAGGTTATGTCTTATACGCATGTCTGTGTGTGTTCATTATATGTTGTATTTGTGTGTTATTATCATGCAATTGCAGGGAGTGTGTTTGATTTCAGGTTGAGAGTCTTTGAGGTTTCATGCCAGGAAGGCATGACAGAGTGTTGCAGACTCTGAATACCGGTTCACGAGTGCACTTCTGAACTATGAGGAGTCGGACAAGGACGTGCTTGAGGCACATGACTGATGTCAAAAAATCAGGAAGAAGACCTGTGAGGTTGCTGAACACCTCAAGAGGTAAGGCTGTGTAGCTGAAACACAGTTGCAGACAGAATCACTGAGGATTCTGTAGGAGCTCTGCCAAGTGGGCATCGAGCGCATGCACGAGGTGCTGAGGGAAGGAACTCTGTTGTAAGTTCGAGAAAGACCAGAATCACTGAGGATTCTGAGAAGCTCTGCCAAGAGGGCATTGAGCAAGTGCGTAGGTGCACAAGGACCCAGAACTGCTGAACGTTCTGTGGAAGGAAAACACTCTGCCAATAAGGCATAGAGATATTGTGCAGATGGCACAAGGAAAACAAAGAACTCTTTGAGTTCTAGAAGTTGGAGGGAAGAATCCATGGAAGGAGCTTCACTACGTTGCTGAACACCTAGGGGAGGCTCAGCTAGAGGTTGCTTGAGTCACATGATAGCCAGGAGGGAATCCATTTTATTCTCCATCTGTGGGAGAGGGAGAGAATGCAAGATCCCCCAAGGGGTTTGAGTGTTCACAGAAGCTCAGAAGAGATAACATGATGGGTGCATGAGGAGGTCCTGCAGGAGCGTAGAAGTTAGAATCCCTTAAGGATTCATGAAGAGCAAGCTCAGAAGGGATAGTACTTTACGTGCGAACGGCTCTGCAAGTGGCACAGAAGCTGAAGAAACCTTTGTAGGTTCGAAAGGAAAAGAAAAGATTAGGAAGGATATACCTTCAAGTTCATTGAAGGGGCGAGTCAAAAGTTGTGTGTGAGCAGGGTGCAAAGCAGAGGCACAGGTTGGCAAACAAGTCTCGTGGAGAGACACTTCTTGTCCGTGGATTGCGCAAGAAGAAGAGTGGACGGTCGATATTCTCCGTGGAGAATTTGTGAGTTTCGGTGAACCGTTGGATCTCTCGGAGTTGCAGGAAAGTCATAGCGCAAGCGGGAGAAAGGTTCAAAGCTTAGGAGGACAAGAGTCATCGATTGAGATCACGAGGAGTGTGGATCTACTCGTAGATCAGCTATCGGGCCATTGTAAGAAAGGAGCAGAAGATTTGGCTGCGGAAGTCACGAGAGGGCGCGAAGCGACATTCTGGAATCTACATAAGCAGTGTGGGCCATGGGAGATAGTGGGGGACAGTTGGCAGGAACCATCAGAGGTTCGGCGTCTCGGGCATCGGGAGCCGACAGGGAGTTTATTTGGCCGCAGAAGTAGCGAAGTTGTGCGGCAGTGATATTCTGAGTATCGGCGTCTCGGACCTTGGAAGTCGAGGCAGGAGTTATTTAATCTCGCGAGAAGCAAAGTTGCGAGGGAGCGAGACCGCGAGGGTCGACATTTCAGCTTATCGTGTATCGGAGATTGAAATTCCAATTGTTTAGAGTCACGAATTGCGAGGCGCGATAGAGCGAAGTCCCGACACCGGGAAGAAGAAATTCAGTGGTTGACTAGCGCATCGGGTCTCGGGGGTTTGAGAATCGAGGGATCAATAGAGAACTCACGAAGCAGTGAAGTTTTGATTTTCCCGACAAGCAACAAAGGGGAAGTAGCGAAGGAACTGTGGGTGTAGATCTTCCGATTGGGCGATAGAAGAGCATTGACGCTCTTCGAGCTAAGAAGAAAGAAGGTCCTGGTGAGAGAAGACATGCCTGGTTGGCGTGTTTGCATCAGGTAGTATCAGACCTTGATTCTATTTGTGTATTTTAGACAGAGGAGTAGGAAGAAGACAGAGTTATTGAGGACTCTGTAACGACTGTTTGCAGGTAGACAGCAGTCGAGAATGCAGTTAGCAGGACTGTGAGAGAATGAAGTTGGAACACTCAGGACTGTAGGAGTGATAGCAGCAGATCTGTCAGGGAGGTAGATACAGATAGCAAGATGGCTACTGAATGCCATAAGCATGCTGAACGGAAAAAGCCAGAGCTAATGAGCACAGCAGAAATGGATAAAGAGATTGCTGACATAAAGCGAGAGATAGAGGAGCTCGAAATGAGGATGCGGCAAGATAAAAAGCCGAGATGGGTATATGAATGGCCCATGAAGATGCCAAAGGTGAAATGGCTAGTCAGGGAGATGATGGTCAAAGGACAGCAGAGGCTGTTGAGAAAATGGTTGAGGTATGCAGAAAACCTCAAGGCCACCAAGGAAGAAGGGATGGTTTACATTTGTGAACCAGAGATTAGAGACATTCTCGGTGAGGAGAATGATCAGAGATTGCTGCGGGATCTCATAGACTGCTAGGAGGGTAGTGGAGAGTTTCCATATTGCCATATGGGAAAGGGAACAGAGAATGAATTGGGATCGTCTGATGATCTCAAGAACTGCCAGGAGGGCAGAGCAGAAGAAATCCCAGATTTCCAAGAGGGCAACAAGTTGAGATCAGTTGAGGATCTCACAGACTGTCAGGAGGACAGCGAGGGAATTTTGCATTGCCAGCTGGGCAATGATAAGAGATCGCTGAAGGATCTCAAAAACTGCCAGGAGGGTAGCAGAAGCATCGAAGACTGCCAGGAGGGCAGCGGAAGCGTGTCGAACTACCAGGTGGGCAGAGATGAGATTGTGAGACTAGATGAAAGTCTCATGGACTCAGAGGTAAGTTCAATTCAGAAAAGAGTGCTGATGAAGATGGGATTGGCTGATCTCATGGTTTTCCAGGGAGGCAGCGAAAGCATCCCATATTTCCAGATGGGCGGGGATCAATTGATGAATTTGGATCAGACGGAGGAGTTGACAAAGAAAATGAGACTATCTAATGGCCTCATAAATTTAGAGAAGATGGAAAAGGATCAGCAGATGCAGCTGACAGAGGAGGATTTGAGTCGTGTGATGATTGGGGAAATTTCAATATTCCTACCATGTGCCCAGGAGGAGGTAGAAAGTTGTATTGTAGGTGCAGCAACAGTAGAAGAACAGTCACAGTTGATGATGACTGTTGAGGAGGAATTGGAGCAGAATTTGAAATCTGCCCAAGGGGAAATGAAAGAAGAAAGTGAGCATTCTGAGGAATGTCTCAACACATTCAGCGTTGAAGATGAAAAGACTGCAACAGGGGAATTTGCAGCAGAAGAAGGAGAAAGCGAGCATTCTGAGGAACATCTCAACATATTCAGCCTAGGAGCTGAAAACTGAGAAGCTGTAGTGCTAGAGCTAGCAGCAAAAGAAGCCAAGGAGCGAGCAGATAGAATTATCACTCCATGGGAGATGGAGCTGGAGATGCTGGAGGATTGGTTAAAAAATCCAAAGACAGCAAGAGAACTGGTAGAATTTGAGATGTCAATGAGGATGACTGAGAAGAAAGTCAGTCAAAGAGAGACTGCAGAGTTGAACTCTGCAGCAGAGTGGCAATTTGAGGCCACAGATGAAGAAGAAGATGAAGAAGATGGCATGGGAGATCATAGTGATCTTCCCGATGGCCAAAAATTTTTGCAGCTGAGGAGACTGCAACAACAGAGCTAGCCACTGGAGTAGCTGGACAAAGTGATCGAGGACATCAGAAGGCTGATGTTGAGATCAACACAGACTACCAGCGGAGAGAAGCTGGGAAAAAAAAAAGCAGTAGTAGCAGCAACAGGAAGATGGAGTGGATGGACAGCTCCACAGATTCATTTGGGATCTAGGAGGATTCCCATAGCTACAAGGGAAGCTCATGAGCAGGAGCTCATGATTTTTGCAGCTGTGGAGTATGATGCAAGAGCATCGCTCCATGCCAGCAGCCAGCCAGCCACGTCAGCGCGCATGCATTCAACGCTGAGAGAGAGGCGCAGTCCTCATTCAAATTTGAAATGAATGTAATTTAATATGCTTAGGATGGTGAGCCATAGAAGCCATACCTTTGCACAGACTGTAGATAGGATAGGCATTTAATGTGTATGACTAAGATCTAGATCCGATTCTCGACTAGATAGCCCATTGATTGTAATTTATTAGAGTAGGTAGACTTGGAGGGAAGCGCTGAGAGCACCTCAGGTAAAAGAGATTTTCTAGATCTCATTTTGAAGTAAGTGATGGTCGAGTAGAGAAGAGCCAAGGAGAGCTCAAGAACACCTTGTACAAACATGCATTTGCCATTTTTAATATATATAGAAGCAGTTTTTCTTGCATAGGTTCTATATTTTACGCATGTCTGTGTGTGTTCATTATATGTTCTATTTGTGTGTTGTTATCATGCAATTGCAGGGAGTGTGTTTGATTTCAAGTTGAGAGTCTTTGAGGTTTCATGCCAGAAAGGCATAACAGAGTGTTGCAGACTCTAAGTATCGGTGCATGAGTGCACTTCTAAACTCTGAGGAGTCGGACAAGGATGTGCTTGAGGCACGGGACTGAAGTCAACAACTCAGGAAGAAGACCTGTGAGGTTGTTGAAAACCTTAGGAGATAAAGCTGTGTAGCTAAAACACAGTTGCAAACAAAATCACTGAGGATTTTGTAGGAGCTCTGCCAAGTGGGCATCGAGCGCATGCACGAGGTGCTGAGGGAGGGAACTCTGCTGTGAGTTCGAGAAAGACCAGAATCGCTGAGGATTCTGAGAAGCTCTACTAGGAGGGCATTGAGCAAGTGCATAGGCACATAAGGACCCAAAACTACTGAACGTTCTGTGGAAGGAAAATACTCTGCCAAGAGGGCATAGAGATACTGTGCAGACGGCACAAGAAAAACAAAGAACTCTTTGAGTTCTGGAAGTTGGAGGGAAGAATCCAAGGAAGGATCTTCACTAGGTTGCTGAACACCCAGGGGAGGCTCAGCCAGAGGTTGCTTGAGTCACAGGATAGCCAGGAGGGCATCCGTTTTAGTCTCCATCTGTGGGAGAGGGAGAGAAGGAAAAATCCCCCAAGGGGTCTGAGTGTTCATAGAAGCTCAGAAGAGATAACACACTGGGTGCATGAGGAGATACTGCAGAAGTGTAGAAGTCAAAATCCCTTAAGGATTCAGGAAGAACAAGCTCAGAAGGGATAGTAATTTACATGCGAACGGCTCTGCAAGTGGCACAGAACATGAAGAAACCTTTGCAGGTTTGAAAGGAGAAGAAAAGATCAGGAGGGATAGACCTTCAAGTTCATTGAAGGGCCGAGTTAGAAGTTGTGTGTGAGAAGGGTGCAAAGAAGAGGCACATGTTGTTGAACAAGTCTCGCAAAGAGACACTTCTTGTCCGTGGATTGCGCAAGAAGAAGAGTGGACGGTCGATATTCTCCATGGAGAATTTGTGAGTTTCAGTGAACTGTTGGATCTCTTGGAGTTGCAAGAAATTCACAGCACAATCGGGAGAAAGGTTTGAAGCTGAGGAGGATAGGAGCCGTTAATCGGGATCACGAGGAGCATGGATCTACTCGTAGATCGGCTATCGGGCCATCGCAAGAAAGGAGCGGAAGATTTGGCTGCGGAAGTCGCGAGAGGGAACAAAGCGACATTCCGACGTCTACGTAAGCAGTGTGGGCCATGGGAGATAGTGGAGGACAGGTGGCAGGAACCATCGGAGGTTCGGCGTCTCGGGCATCGGGAGCCGACATGGAGTTTATTTGGCCACAGAAGTAGCGAAGTCGCGTGGCAGCGATATTCCGAGTATCGATGTCTCGGACCTTGGAAGTCGAGGCAGGAGTCATTTAATCTCGCGAGAAGCAAAGTCGCGAGGGAGTGAGACCACGAGGGTCGGCATTTCAGCTTATCACGTATCGAAGATTGAAATTCCAATTGTTTAGAGTCACGAATTGCGAGGTGCGATAGAGCGAAGTCCCAACAGCGAGAAGAATAAATTCAGCGGTTGACTGGCGCATCGGGTCTCGGGGGNTTTCCTCCTCCAGAGACGCCCTTACAGATCAAAAAACTAGAGCCCCCACCTCGTATTCCAAAAGGAGTACTCAAGCGCTCTACCCACAACCCTAACGCTAGAGCTGCCCAGAATTACTCTGTTGTTGAGGATTTGGGTCAAACCCCTTGTGCGATGTCGGATCTAGAGGTACTCCAGATGTGTCCTTCACAAAGTAATTCCTTTATTTATGCGTTAGGAGCTCTATATCCTTGTGGCTCGAAAGTTATCAAGTTTGACGCAATGATGTGAAGCCTCGCTTTCCTTACCATGTGGAATTCCAAATCCACGTGGCTTACTCGAAGTATATTATCAAGCATATTGTTGTTAATGAAGGCGTTGCAACATGTGTGATGTCCCTGGTCTGTTAGAAAGCCCTTGTCTCTCTGAGCCTTTCTCATTCTCTGACCATGTGGACTGATTTTGAAATTCGTTCCTTCCACCCTCATGGTATTCTTCACGCCTTTCCAGTCCAGTTAGGTGAGAAGATGGTAGAGGTGGATGTCAAGGTGGTTTATTGGCCCCTCAATTAATACCTGTTACTAGCATGCAATTGGACTTATGCTATGACTGCAATTGTATCGTCCATCTTCAACAATCTTTTCTTTCCTCATGATGAGAATATCATGATGATCGACAAGTTATCCTTTGCGTACACTAGGCCCAGTGCATCTGTTTGACCATCGATCCTCATGATAAAAAATTATCAGCCAGTAGCTGAGAATATCAGTGTTCATCCCTTATGGGTACCTTCTAATTCATGGCACCGATTCATCATATATACGCCATGTATAGTAGGCCCTTTTCGTCAGAGAGGTCTGTTCCTTTCTGCACTTTCTATTTTAACGATCCTTGGACCCTACCTTCCTTGACTGTGTCTTGTGAAGGTCAGTTACATTCTAGAATTTCCATGCCACTATCGGAAACAAAGATTATGTATCAATATGTTCTTGACTCTTTCGTCGATCCTGATCCTGTTAGTTCACAGATGGACGAGGAGGATCATGTTCTGAAGCCCATCTGCTCCACTTCGTCATCTTGTTCGTGTGACTACCTCATTGAGAATTTACCTTCAAATAAAGCTATCGTCGAGGCCATGAATGGTTCCGACAAGCCTTGGGATGATATGCATCACTGCTCTTATTTTCTCCCATAGATTTCTAGAATCGAATAAGATGATTTTAGATCTAGTTTGAGTGAGATAGTTGGTAACACCATAGTTTCACTTGTTACACATGACATTTATGCCAAAGGAAACATGCAGAGTATCTCCCCTACCATCACGATTGATATATCTCATATCCCTAGCAAGAAAATGTATACATCGGTGCAGATTGTTCGCTAGAAGAAATTCTAATCTACACCGAACTCTTCAAGGAATTCTGAGTTGTATTCTCTTAGTAATATGAAGAGATGCCAGGAATCAACCCTCGAATTTTTGAACATGACATTAAAACCTACCCAGATGCTAATCCTGTTTGATAATGTCTTAGAGTTGTCAATCAAAGGAAGGCTTTGCTATTAAGGAAGAGGTAGAAAAATTTCTTAATGTTGTCTTTATCTACCCAGTTCCCTTGACTGGATGGGTATCCAATCCTGTTCACATGAATAAAAATTAAAGAACCATCCGCGTATGCATGGATTTTCATGACCTGAATAAGTATTGTCCTAAATATAACTTCCCAACACCTTTCATCGATCATATTCTTGATGAGTGTATGGGAAGAAAAGTTTTTTTCTTTCATGGACAAATTTTTCAGGGTATAACCAAATTCATATTAAACCTGAGGACCCACATAATATGACATTTATATTCCCTTGGGGTAATTTCGCATATCGGAAGCTTCCTTTCGGCCTTAAAAACGTCAGAGAAACCTTCCAACAAGCTATGACCTTCGCATTTCATGATATCAAGCATATATTCGAAGCCTATATTGACAATATTGCTACTCACTTTCGTAAAAGAGTGGATCACCCTAAGCACCTTGGGCTAGTCTTCTAAAGATGTCACCATTATTGCATCCAGTTGAACCCCCGTAAATGCATCTTTTACATTAGGTCTTATCGTCTTCTAGGATTTTTAGTCTCTGAGACTAGGACCATGGTAGATCTGCTTAAGGTTTAGGCCATACCTCGATTTCCTCCCCTGTGCACTATTTGCCAACTTCAAGGTTTACAGGGGAAAGATAAATTTTGATGATGATTTATAGTGAACTATGCCAATATTACTAAGGGTTTCATGCATCTCTTGAAGAAGGACACTCCTTTTATTTGGGATGAGCGAGCCTAGGGATCCCTTAATGCTTTGAAGAAAGCCTTGGTATCGACGCCTCTGGTGAAGTCTCCCGAGTACAATAGAGATTACTTCCTTTATGTCATCACATCTAAAGAGACTATTGGTATGGTTTTGGTTTAGGAGGATGATGAGCTCCCTGAGAACATCATTTACTATCTTAATCGAAACCTGGCTGACTTGAACTCAAGTGTTCTCACAATGAAAATATAGCTTTGGCCGTCGTTCACGCACTCCAACGATTATGAAATTATATATTGTTTTGCAAGACTAATGTTCTTTTCGATGTCAATCCATTTCAATACATCCTTACGAGTAATATCATAGGGGGAAAGTAAAATAAATGGATTTCCATTCTAGAAGAATTCGATCTCGATTTATCTTCTATGAAATCCAAGAAATCACTAGTATTTGCAGAGTTAATATCCAACTTCCCTAAGCTATATGAGGATGTTATTCATGTTGATTCATTTGAGTATGAAAACACCTTCCTTGTCTCATTTTCAGACTCCTAGTATGGATATATTGTTCTCTATATTCAAACTTTGAAGTTCCCTCAGCATCTCTGGTGAGATGACTGACGACGTATATGATACCAAGCTAATAACTACCTTATCGTCGATGACACTCTGTATCGTCAAGGAGTAGATAATATCCTACATCATTTTTTAAATCACAAAGAAGATGATTTTTTTCTAAACGACTGCCGCTGTGGGGCTTGTGGTGGTCACCTATCTGGGCTTGAGACAACCCAGAAACATTTGCAAGTCGATTATTTTTGGCCATCTATATTTAAATATTGCATTGAAGTGGTTAAGAAGTGTCACCACTACCATGTTTTCACTCGGAAAATGAGCTCGCATCCATCCCCTCTCCATCCAGTCATTAACATATGTACCTTCAGCAACTGGGGGGGTGGACTTTGTGGATTGCAACCCCACTTCGGCTGTGGGGAATCATAAAATTATTGTGGTCATAGAATACTTTACTAAGTGGGCTGAGGCCAAGCCTACAGTTAAATACGATAGGAAGAATACCTCCTTCTTCATATTCAATCAAATTATAGCCAGGTTCATAATCTTGAGTGAGATTTTCACTGATCATGGAAGTCACTTTCAGAATGAGTTGATGAAAGAAGTAGTATCTAAAATAGATTTTAATCATGTTCATTCTTCCCCTTACTACCCCCGGGAAAATGGACAAGTACAATCCTTGAACAAGGTTCGATATCCAACACTTTGAGCATACAAAACCTCAGTTAAGACCTCCACTGGGTTTTCTCCTTTCCAGTTAGTAGACAATGTTGAGTCGATATTACCTATTAAATGTGAAATCCTTTAGCTTATATTGGCATTTTCACTCCTACCTGAAATTTATGATATCGAGCAACACCTCGTACACCTAGAGAGTTTAGATGAGAAACATCAAGATGCCTCTACGTCCATCGAAGCGAATAAAAGATGTGTCAAGGTCCAATACGATAAGTCTTTCTATCATCGACAATATGCCGAGGGTGACTTGGTCATTCTATATGATCAAGCCAAAGAGCCACTAGGGGAAGGAAATTTCAAACCCATGTGGCACGGTCCATATATCGTGCGATGTGTCTTAGTAAAAGGAGCCTACGAATTAGAAGATTATGAAGGGAAAATGTTGGCTTAGCCTAGTAATGGGATCTATTTGAAAATATATTAGGCTTGAGCCCCAATATTGGGTGTAAATATTTGTATACTAATGTAATTTAGTGTATATATATTTTATCTTTATTTTTATCTTCAACTTGATTATCGCGTTTTCCCTTGGTTTGCAGATGTCAACAGAGTCTTCAGTCTACTTAGGATTCGCAAACAGGGCCAATCTTCATACACAAAACTTGGTTTCCTCCTCTTGGGTGGTTTACTCACCCAAGGATCTACGGGTGTCTTCAGGTGGCCTATGCCTAGGGACATCCATGAATATTCTGGCCAAATATAGCATCATTATAGAAATTTTACATGATGTTATTTGACATGGTATTCACTCTTTAGAGGTTCTCGTGGACTCCCAATTAGCAGTATGTTAGTTGAACAATAATTACCATGTGTGTGACCATAATCTACTCATACGATTCCTACAGGTATGAATTTTGGAATGATAGTTTGATTTTATTACTTATCATCACATACCTAGAAGTTCTAATTAGTATCCAATGCATATGCTAATTTTTTTTTAGATTGACATTTGTCACATAACTAAATAAAGAAAACATTTTCATTAATGTACACATTGTAACATAAGTTAAGCTGAAGAACCATGTTTTTATATATATTTCAAAAAATATGATGTTCATACTACAAACTTGGGGCTAGCACCCTCAATATACACATAGGGTCGATCATACAATAAGTCACAACATCTACGCCTATGGCGCCAGATGAGTGTCATGATATAAGACTATGGACTTTGCAAGACACCTAAATAGTCGTACCCAAGAATAGGGTAGTCCTACCACCTTTCGTTTCATAGCCTCTGGCATATCCTCCACTTGATCCACAGGGATCCTATGCGTCAAACGAGAAAGGTTGCCCTGTATGTTTTGAAGAACTCTCTCGGCATCACCTCCCGCTACCTCATCTCCCCGGTGCCTCCAACGATGTCGTGGAAGTCCGTCAGACCATCATGGACCTACATTTATGTCACATACATTCTTAATTAGTACTTAACATCATCCAAACATATTTTTATCTCTTTATAAAAAAATACAAAAAAATGAAATATTTAAAAAACTTTGACATACCTATGTCTCTGTAGGCAGATCCTGGTGGTAATGGCATGTTAGGATCTCCTCTAAAGTCGATCCCTCCATAAGGGTAGTCATATAGAGCTATGAATTTTTGTCTCCCCCAGAAGAAGAAGTCATCATTGTAGGGTGTTTCCACCATACCTCCCCCCTGCCACCTCATTACCTCGGTCGACCATGCCATGGATAGATCGCGAGGACCATGCGAAATAGTCTCAGCTCTAGGTCCCAAGCCTGGAACCCACTCAAATAAAAAAATACAAAGGATAGAAGTGAACCTGAAGTTTCTTTTACTACCCCATTTTCATTCTGTCAGCTGGCTCTTCATGTTGGCCAACATCGAGGTGCACCAGTCATACACCATGGGTCTCAAGCACTCCACTGAGTAGAACATAAGAGGCCTCAATGTCTGGTGCAAAGAGGTAGATATTGTGATCTGTGTCAAAATGAGGACAATAATAATGAGGCTTAGATTGTTTATATCTATAATGGGGAGTTGGATCCCTACCTTCTTGGTCCCCACAATGAAATGGGCGACTATGTATTCCTCAATTTTCATGCCACTCCCAGCTCCCTAGGCTTTGAGGTTAATCACCTCACCCCGACATGACAATCTTGTCAAGAAATAAATGTCGTCGACTTCAATCCTTAATGGTTTTCCATCAAGATTGAAGCTCTCACTATCCAGATCCCAGTAATCCATGAGAAACTATAAAAATATAAATTGGGCCCTAATACCTTTGAAAGCCCAAAAATTATATAGCCCACATATTTTTAAGGCCATTTTGGTCCCTCATATATCTCTCCACTGTAGCATCCACCTCCTCGTGCTCTCTTTCTCTCCACTGTAGCACCATCCTACAAGAGTTAAACCATTTTTAGAGTTAGCAACCTTTAAGAAAACTTATCCATGGATGTATACATGAGTTGTAGTGAAAAAAATAATGTATAGGGCTGCTTATACGTTGTATTTATTTTAATACATTCGTGTATAAGTAGGCGTATACACGACTCAATACACTATAGCCCGTGTAAACCAAATTTTTCAATTTGTTCCCTAAATAACTTAAAAAATGAGCCCTAATTACAAATTTTAATTCACTGAAAATAAAAAGGAGAGCAAGAGGAACTACCCAGTCCATACGGTCATCAATTCAATCACTCATAGATCCTGCAATCAACAGTTGAAACTCGAAGGCAATTTGGTCCAAAATTCACTATTTGCGTAAAAAATACAAATGGTATAGTAAAATTGTTTTTTTTTTTACTATTTATAGCAAATTTGTACCCACTTTGTATAGTTTTGTACAATAATTTTGCCTAATGGAATAATACGAGAGTGAATGGAGATGGTTTTTGTATTTTCATCTAGGGATGCTTGCAGTTTTTAGCGCCATATCGCTCATTCGTATCTTTGGATAGGTATTTCCGTTACCCATCATAAAGGATAGGTATCCACTCCATCATGCACACTTGCATCGTCCTATGACTGTCAATCATATTCCTTAGGTACAAACACATTTTATAGGGATACAAAACCTTCTATCTGCAACTATAAATGTCGTTATCGAATGATAGAGACTTACCAAACATGGGTATCCTAGTTAGATCCCCTTCTTCATTTGGTTCCCGTGTATAGATTTTTTCTATAGGGCCATGAGTCCCTTATAGATAATACATGAATTTGTCTTTGAACCTCACTTCATACTCATAAACATGCTGACCGATACCTAGAGGACTCCCAACCGAGTGTTATTTAAGCTCTTTTTTGAATTGCTTCAAAAAGAGAAAATATTGTCGAGCGAACTTGTCTCTTTCGCGCTCGTAAATTGGATTTGAAAGGACATCTATTTGGTGAAATTTTATCCCCTTTTCAAACCAAGTAGGCTAAGATTACAAAAAAGGACATTTTTTGGCATTAAGTTGTAATTGCATCTCATTCCCTTGCTTGCAGTATTGAGCCTATTGTTGGTTCTCTCTTTTGCATTATAATCCTTTCACCTCAGCAGTTTGCATCATCAGCCAAGCATATACTTGTTTATATCCTTTGCATATTGACACAATATCCCCAATATTAAACATTTCTCTGAGTGTCCATATCCCTCATGCATCTCCTTGCATTAAGCATAGGCATGTTCCACTGCTAGAACTAGTTTTTCTTACTTGCGACACTCGTTTCCTCCTTTGTATCATAGGATTCATTTGACTATGAAAAAACAAAAAAGAGACGAGAGAGAAAATAAAATTATCTTATATTGGCAATAGTTGTGTCTCCTTTGAACATAGCACAAACATTTTTAGTCCACTTGTCATCAAAATTTTGGGTTTAGGATGACCTCAGGAAGTTGAGCTCGTTACAGAGACTTTACTCCCCCGACTGGTTACTCTTCCAGTCCCTATGGATATTTTGATTGATGCCTCCTACGTCTCAAAGTTTCATCATTGATTCTATGTTGCCAGAGTCTTCCATATGTCTCATTCTCTTGTTCAAAGGATGTCTATCAACTTGTTTCATCCATTCCATTGAACTCTTGGCTTTGCATGTCCACCATACCCTCAATGTGTCTCAAAATCAAATGGAGTTGTAGTCCTATCGTGCGCACTAGCTCTACTTTTCTCATTGGTAGGTAACCTTGAAATCAACAGTTGAAATTTCATCATCGGTCGCTGATTGGGTGTTTTCCCTTATGTTTGACGGCAAGAAATCTATTCACACATTAGGATTTGTGCAGTTTATTGGATGCCATTATCCTTATTGGTAGTTTCCTCACCTTTGTGAGCAATTTTCCTTAATGGTTGTTATTCATAGGGTCTTTTTCGTGTACCTCTTGCATCTGGCACACGGGAAAGGCACATAGGGTCTCTAGTTCATGAACATGTTCTTCATACGATTTTCTCCAAATAATCAAGCTCCTAATTTGTACCTTATGTTGAATGATGAGAGATGCCTTAATGCTCTCCTTTAAGCGACTCTCCTTCCATTGACTTCAACTCATCTATTCTGGAGATGAGACCTAGAGTCCTATGAGTACCTTGAGTCTTGCAATCATTAGTGGCAGTTTCTCCCACCATCGATAGTTGGGAATACATCAATGTCTCATGATTGATGGATTCTTCAAGTGTTCGACCCCAACACCTCTACTCATACTTGTAAGAATGTACTCGATGCCTTGATACCTACTTTCATTATCGGTAGGTTGTCTCATATTTGTTAACAGTATACCTTAATGACTGGTAATCAAACAATGGCTCATTGTGTTTGACCTCAACTTCTTTATTTAGACAATGTAGACTTGCACATTTGGCGGATTGTGTATAAGACTTGAAGACATCACTTCATAGTCACATCTTTCCTGCGTCATTTCTACCTTTCATTGGACCAACACATATGTGAATTCCGTGATCATGGGAGATCATATTGTACTCCATTGTATACAAATATCTTTAGATTGATTTTGAGACCTATTTTAATGGGCCTTGTTGATGCAGCCCCCATCCCCTCCTTGGGGCTTTGCGACCTCTCAATCTAGGATCTTTCAATTTATCGAGTTAGATCGACTCTTTGGGCCCTTTCTAGAACCCAATTAAGTTACCCAGGTCCCCTTTTATCTTTAGGTGCAGGTCCTGTGATATCCGCGACCACTTTTTGTGTGTTTTTGAAATGTTGAGTTTTAGATGATAGCTCATTTATCATTAGCCCCTTCATGCATATCTCCCTAGGCTATGATTTCATGTAATTATGTGATTGCAGGCGTAGCCAAGAGTCATTTGAGACCAACCGGCTTTTCTCCCCACAATTCACCTCCAGTTGCCATGCATCCTTTTGGTGATACCGTGGTTTCAATTGCACCCTGCTCTAAGAATTTTAAAGTCTGAGCATGTTCTAGACTCACAATGTGAGGTGACTGTAGATCTCACAATCTTGATGGTGTTTCATGATCAAAAACTGATATCTTTTCTCTCTTTCTTCCTTCTCTCCTCCTTCCACGTGCCTTCCCAGACCTTACGATCTGTTGACACATAACCCCCTTTCAAATCAATGACTATGGTTGATTATGGCAATCCAAAATTCAAGAGTTTCAACTCTCAAACTCTTCACTCCCTTTGCAACAGTTATCTCTCAGATTGGAAGATCTGCTGACACCTGTACCTCGCAAATGGATGGTTCATATGAACTCTGGCCCTCCGACCTTTGGGAGTTATTGTTCAATACCTTCTCTTTCTTCCAGATTGATTTCTCCTAGAGTGGGAGATCATTTTCCACACATCCTGCCTTCATGGACTATTCTAATGGACTTCATAACTCCACGCTCTGAATGTTCTCAAATATTAACAAACACAAATCTATGGAGTGAATTCTTCCAGAGTGTTGGATCTTCTGAAACTTGTCCTCCCTAATCCAAAAAGTATCCAACAAAGTGAATATCCATCCTCCACGCGTCCCTTCATAGATCAATGATCCACATTTTTCCCTTGGTATCAACGACCCCCGTCCACTTCAGGACTTCAACCCTTTCAACCAAATCAACGGTCATTCTCTATGTTCTCGATCAACGATCGAGATCTCCTTTGGGACTTCATTGTTCTCCCCCTCCGCTTTCCTCTAGATTTCTAGATCTGGCACCTCATGTCCACCTTCAAATCGATGTGTCTCATCTACTTTAGGACTTCAACCTTTGGGATTCTAAATCTCAAATTCTCCTCCTTCACTTTTCTTCTAGAGTTATTTCACCCAGAGTTCACTATCTGACGGCGTGTGTCCTCCCACAGATCGATGATTGAGATTTACTTTGGCTCTTTACCCAGAGTCCAAATATTAACACCACTTGTCCTCTTAGATCTGATGATTGGGATTTACTTCAGCACCCCAAGCTTTGGGAGTTTCAATTCTCAACTGAACCCCTCAAAGTGATTTCCCTAGAGTTCACAATCGGTCACCATGTGTCCTCTGGATCTGACAGTCTAGATCTTCTTCGACTCTCCAGGCTTAAGGAGTTTCAAATCTTGTGCACTCGTTCCTCCCAAAGTTCTTTCACTTGGAGATCTGCTGACCTGTATCTCCCTGGTGATCAATGACCAGGACCCACTTTGCATCTTCATCGATTCTTCTCTCTCCTCCTTCAAAAATGTCTAAAGTTTTTCCACTCTCAAGTTGGAGATCTTTCACCACCTATCCCCTTGGATGATGGAAGATCCCTAATCACTTCAGGACTTCAAAAAGTTCGCTCTCCTGTACACAGAAAGGGTTAATGCTCATTCACATTACCTCGGATCGGACGACTGTAGATCCTCTATGCTTGGATCCAACCACTAGAATTTTTTCTTCTCCTCAACGCTCTCCTATGATATTTGGACGTAGATCGGATGGTCCAGATATCTTCCCGCAATATATTTGATGTCTATCGTCGCTCCTCCTCCTGAGATTTTAACTTCTTCTGACATAGAATATTTTCTAAGTGTTCAAAGTCCTAGACCTTTTCTCCTCCTGCGAACCTAGTTATCTTGGGTCCCATCCGCTTTTCTTTTAACACTATCTTTCCTGAGATTTTGAACTTGGAATAAGTCTGTCTCTTCTCGCTGTTTGTGCTATCTCTCTTGAGATTTTTAACTGACTCATAACTCTAAAGGGTCTCGGTCCTTCTATTTCCTTTCAAAGGAAAACTTCGTGCCCACCTGGCAACCTCCTCCTCATGCACACCTTGTAGAGATCTTTCTTACATAGTGTTCTATAACTCTGTCTCTCTTTGTTCCTTCTCTACACAGTTCCTCCTCCAAGGTATTCAGTAAAATTGAGGTTCCTCTTGAGTTTGTGATCACTTTGGTGAGCCCTCATGGCACGTTCTTTTCTAACTCCACATAGTTCAGAGTTCAAATGTAGACTCCCTACGCTAGCTACAAAACCTCCAATGTTCTGTAATGCACTCCTTGCACGGCCTAAAGAATCCAGAATGATATTTTGAACTCAATGAGTATAAAGAAATATATATTCCTACTGCATATGAAATATATCATGCATCTACAACATACATAAACACACAGATAACATTCACAGAATATAGAAAATCCATAAACACACCATGTGCATGAATTTTTTTTTTCTTTGTATTAGGTGAATGTCTATTTACAAATGTTTACATAGACTCAACTACAACAAAGTCTCAGTTCGTGTTTCTCCTACTCCTATTCCTGAGCTTTTGAGATTCTCAAGCTCTCCTCTCCTAACTCCCATCAGTCTCTCTAAAGTATGATACCAATATATTTTTACAAAAGAGGGGCTCTACGGGCCTATCCTATCCTTCACCTAAACTCATCTATTGCTTTCAAGTTTTATAAATGGGCATCTAGTCTGAATTGAACCTAGATCCATCAACCCATCTTCCATTAAAGGCGAGCTTATCTTCTGCCTATACAAAAGCATGGCTTGGTTTTCATTCAACCTTACAACATTAATCCCTATAGGATCATATTTTGAATTTAAAAATCAGAGGGTCGGTGCCTCTCGCTCTCTTGAATGTGCGCTGATGTGTTGGCTTGTTGGTGCATTGGTGAGGTGGAGAAATTCTCCTTCATCACTTGTCCATGACTATGATAGCCTTTGGCATGTAGTCACATTTGTAATTCCTATTCATGGCCATGGACAATTGTTTGGTATATTTTCACATGGATCTGGAGTGTAATTAAAATTTGCAGCCATATGTACAAAGACAATACAGATTGTAATATTCTCATGAGAAACTAGTTCCTCTAGCTGGGTCTCCATTACTCCACTTATGGGTATTATAATGTATTTTGTCCGTCGAAAATACTCCTCTAACCTCACACATTAGGGGCCATCTGTTATAGAAAGATTTTCCTCACCCTACGCAAACTTGCACAGAAGGCCTTGTTCCATTTCCCTATGCCGAATTGAAGTATCCTTTTGCAAATCCCACAGACAAAACCATTATTTTTCAACATATACACACCCTAAAAAATATAGAACATGCATACACACAGGTTGCACCACTACAACCCGCGTAAAACGGGATTTGTGCCTCAAACTTAAAAATGGTGTTGGGTTTCCATGTCATGTCATGAGATCCATGATCCTTGGCCTTCCATATATTGGAAATGTTCTGAATCGGACCTTCAGTTCCGCTTGAAGGCTATAAATAGGCCAAATCCAAGCTATGGAAAAGAGGAGAAGAATTCAATTTTGATAGAAAAGTTACTCTGGAGAAATTATTCACTTCATATTGAGTCTACATCCCTTTGTCCTTTTAAATCTGAATACATTGCTCAACCCCCAAGCTCTTTCCTACTTGATTGAGAACCTCATTTTTCCTCTTATATGAGCTTGCCTTTCGTGGAGGATTGAAGTGGTGGAGGCCCAGTTGGAAGGGACTTACTTTCTCGGTTCCAAACAGGTTTGTAATTCATTCACTTTTGTTGATTACATTTTAATAGAAATACTCTTTTCACGTCCAATTAATATCTTGCAAATATTTTAATTGTTATTCCATGGGAGTATTCGTTATGAATGTTGACGGATTATGCTATGAAATTTGCTAAAATTATATATTATCACCATATGTTTGCATTTCTTGGTTATTGAGGACAAGTTGCAGGTGTATTTCTTTGAGTCATGTGCTCAATGGTGGAATTCATCGAATGTCTAGACGAGGTAGTCTTTTTATCTTGTCTTGTTAGCATATCTGTTTATATAGTATACCTAAGATTAGAGTTGATTTCTGCAGTCATTTCTGTTTGTTGTGGTTTACCCCTAGACATAGAGAGATTTTCCTCATAACAAGAAGGTATTTTTTCTTTACTTAACCTTATGTACTCACCTGTCACTCGAATATTTTACCCAACCCAACCATTCCACCTTTTGACTTCACATGACTCATTGAAAGGAGTGCTATGTCATTTAATGCATAGTATCAGTGATGGGATCGAGGCACCATGTCACCCGATGAAAGAGAAAGTTTTTCATTATTTACCAAAACCTTCCTCTGTAGTGTTATTCATTCTGTAATTTTCACTAATTAGTAGAACAATGGGTTCCAACTTCTGAGTGTAAGACTACATCTTGATTTTCATACTTGGAAGGTAAAAATTTGTAGTAGTGAGCCAAGGTGGTTGTAAGGGTTTAAAAAGCCTGGTTTAATCCAAGGTAATAAATTATGCATTGTATATTAGTTTAAGTTGGAAATCATTCTCACTTGAATGTGTATCTTTGTTTTCTTTTCGTTTACAGTTTCCTCTGTATGCATTGCAAGTTCCGGTGCAATTTTTTTAAAATATTTAGAAGTCATTCCCACAAGGTGGGAGTAGCAACTCTATAATATCTATAAGTAAAAGGGTTAAGTAACACTATCTCTCCTTGCCATCAATTAAATTAAAGGTCAAATATCAAAGTTTAAAACATAGCCCAATTTTGTTTAATAAGAAGGGTCAATCTAACTAGTAAATCCCAAAATTTCCGTTCATTTTACAGGGACATGCCACTATATGGAAACGGTCGACATCCTAGATTAAGGAAACCCCAACCACCCACCCAACTCCTATTTCTAAAAAATAAAATATATATTTTTCAATACTTTTTTCTTTAGTGATGAAAGTTTTCTCACTACACTTCAAGCTAGATATAGAAAAAATCCGCAAAGATTTCCACTCTAGTTTTACGAGTCTTCGTGATGTTTTTCTATAGTTGGTAACGAGATCTTGAGGTTGTTTGTAAGAGTTTATATCATATATTCTTTTCTTTCACTTGAATACCTAATTTATAACGACTTGCAGTTCAAGATTAAGGTTCAGAATCAATTTTTTCTTATTTATTCCATATGCTGCAGAAAAGGGTTTTGTGTATATTTATTTGAATGTCGCCCGAATCTTTGGTAGTTCTTCCATAACGACTTTCCTTGTTTACGGGGATTCAAAATTCTGTAACATTTTTCGATTTCATTCCTAAGGCATTGCATGTATTCAAGGATATTTAATAATACATTTTTTCCCAAAAATTTTAGGATTCGACTTGATGATAACTTAAGTCTTGCTTGCTTACTAGATAGCATAAAAATATTACTCAATTTCAGTTCATTCATAGTACATTTACCCATGTTTATTGTATTTATTAGTAATTTACTCGGATAATTTTTTTAATGATGGGTTCCTTTTGTGTTATGATGGAACCCATCAGATATTGTAAGACAACCTTCTATATCTTGCTTTCGATGGTTCCAACAAGGTTTAGCTCAGCATAACCAGAGCCGACACAGGTACATAATCAACGCATGTTTTTCTTTTAATAAACATTGCAATTACTTCTTTAACTTCATCTATACATAAATAAGGTTTCTCAAAGTATTTCTCAGTTGTGTTCATCCTACAGGGATGGAATGTACAGGATCTAGATTCACAACAAATCTTGAGATAAGTTCCTGCTATCTCCTTTGTTCTATTCACTTATTTCAACTTTCTAGAGTAAGTTTTACCTACACTAAGATCTTTATTTATTCCTTGCAGGTTGAAAAATCAATATTATGAATTTGGATTGTAACCCTATAGAAGGTATTCGAGTTCCAGACTAAATTATTTATTTATCAATCCCTCTACATTTATGTCTAGATTACAAGCCATAAACTATCCTCAATCTACCACTCCAAGGGGTATGGTATGTTTAAACAAAGATATGGATCTCATTTCTTTGACAATAAATATGAAGAGAGATATCGATGTCCGTGTATAACCTGTTTCCCACTATCTAGCATTTTGCTCTTATTCAAAACACAAAATATCAGTAATATTGTCCACAGTTATTATATGTTGAATATTTGAATATTATTTATTTTCAAATCTTATCTTCCATCTCTTTCTATGTTATATTATGGTCGCATAATGAGTAAAATATTTGATTGATTACTATCAACGATACTACATAATATATTGTACTTTGGCAGTTGTACTTGCAATTTTATATTACTTGGAAGGAAGAATTCCACAACTCAAGAGGTTCGTATAGGATACACCAATATCTAAATTAAGGTGAAAAATCTATCAGAAAAAGATTTATAAGTAAAGGTTGAAATTTAAATCATACATATATGAGACAATAAGCTGGAAACAAATGGAACAACCAAGTTCCATCCAACCATAGACGCATAAAATCCAATGTTACTTGTCCTTATCACCCCAAGCCTCAATATGACTCCATAAGGGCAAACCGAGCTCCACTCCTTAGCCAATGTACCTTTGTACAATTTAGGAACTATTTTCCTAACACATGTGTGATCACAGAAGAAATAAACCTTCTTTTCTCAACATAGTAAGTAGTGTCCTCTCTCCCACATCTGTTGTATTTATCCTCTTTGTGCCTAGGAATTTTCTGGAATTCATTTCCTTCGTTGGAAATTTGTAGTTTCATAAATCCCTAATTTTTAGGGGCTGCTAGTGACAAAACTCCACTTCTGACACTTGTTAAATCCATCTCAGCTCTCACTTAACTCCAACATATTCCCCACTCATGGGGTGAGAATCAACTATTTTTAACCTAGATGTTCAATCTATTTCCTGCAATTATTAAATTAAAATGTTTTTTCTCTTACATTTGTCCATCAAAAGAGGATCATTGGCAAGTTACAAAACCATCCAAACAATATCCCTTTAATAGTAAATTAATTATCACAACTCACAAGGAAATTTCTGCACTAGAAAAGTGGAGAAATTGTATATGAAAGAGTGTTTGTTGCAACCCTAATGGTTGTATCTTAAAGTTTACTACAACAAACTAATCACTTGATAAAATTAGACACCATTGATGTAGAAGACAATCTAAAGCATGTATAATTCAAATCCAACTTAATCAATTTCAATCCCTCAATTTTCATGTTTATCAATGCAACATATACAATTTTCAATGAAAATATTAGCTCCATGTTATTAGGTGAATGGAGTCTCTTCCTTGGAAGGAAAACTAACTAAAGAGGAAAAAAAAGTTTTTCTTTAGAGTTAAACCCTTATAAAACCCTAAAAAACAGCAACCCTTCCAAATTGTCTAGCTTGGAATCCAAGATGAACTAGAGTTTAATGATTTCTCTAGGGGTGTAAACCCTCTTCCTTCCTAGAGAAAACAAACCCTAGACAAATGTTTCTACAAGGGTGTATGCCCTCTTAATTCTTGTAGAAATCCTTTTAGCTTTCCAAAAGAAAATAAAAATAAACTTGATGGAGGTTGTAAACCCTTATACTCCTCCTAGGGTTTGAGATTATTTCCTTGAAATTTAACAAGAAAAACATAAGAAATTGCAAAAATTACTCACCAAATCCAAGAGAAAGCATGAAAAACCCCTCACTATCAAGGGATTTGTTATTTTTTCCCACATAGGCTACAAAATGATAAAAAATAGTGAAATGATGGTAGGTAATCCCATGAGGCTCCTCTCTAAGGTGACACGTGTGAAATTAATCCTATAAAGGATAGGGTGTCAATATAGGAAGGTGCCACATTGTAACGGACCTATCGTTACGACTACAAGCGATGCAAGCAAGTGCATTTTTTTTTTTGAAGAAGGAAGGCAACAACGACAACAGTTAAACAACACAACTTGACAACGAACACAATGCACACAGATCAAGCAACAAAAAACAACGAATCAACACACTAGCACATCATGCAACTGGATGAAACATGCAATAATCAATAGAAAGATAAAAATGACTACCCGCCCAACACAAGCAAGATAACACCTACAAGTTAAAGGACAACATAAACAACATGTCACAGTGGTTTCGTCGACCAAGAACTAGAAACCTCTACATCATGAAGAACCCAATGCCTTAAGGTGTTACAAAACCAAGTACCAACATCCATTACAAGAAACAATACATCCACACCGGGAAACAAAAGAATCCATCCAGGTTATCATTCGCGTCTATCCATCAGAGCACGCAATGATCCCCTCATCAGAAATCATGCCGTCACAAGGCGATAGGTGTGATATTCACCAAGGCGCTACATAACATATCTAGACCAATATCCCAAGAAAAATCCAACGCGCTAGGAGACCAAATTAAGTTTCAAACATGAAGACTATAACAAAGCACCCAATTGGCAAGTCAACAAGATGCAAGGGAAATCTGACTGCTATAACAATCATACATCATAATAACTTCTTGGTGAAACAAATTCTATGTAAACATACATCAATTTGTACACATTAAAAAGTATTATTATCAAAAGAATTAGTTCATTGTAACTATTTTTCAATTCCAAATGTCCAATAAGTATTTTCCTAAGGATGAATTCGCTATCTTTTAAAATGAAACAAATCTGAAACATATATTTTAAAACAAAATAAAACAAGTCTTTTAAAACTAAAATCGTTATCCTTTAAACCGAAGCAAATATATCGTTGTCCTTTAAACAATATAATCATTGTATTTTAAAACTGAAACAAATATAATAAAATCACTATCTATGGAACGCATATAGGATCTATATAATAAAATTGTTATCTAAGTAATCTTTGTAATGAAATCACTATCTATATAATCTATAAAACAAATCGCTGTCTATGTCAAATGCAATCTACATACAATCGTCGCCTACATATAAATGGTTCTCTATATAATCAATGTCTTATATGTAATCACTTTCATGCATAGCCGCCGACTAAATAATCACTTTCATATATGTAATCTCTCTCTAAGATGAGTTACTGTATTTTGGAAACATCATTTTCATATAAATAATGTAAGTAAGTAGTTTCCTAAATAACAATAAGGATGAAATTATCAATATCATAATAATATCATTGTTATGTATCGCTGTGTGAATAACATTTACAAAAAAATCACATGATATAAATCGATATCACTGTGTAGTGATATAAATCGATATGTACCAATATGCTATCGTAGTGTAATAATATGATCGATATGTACAAATATGATATCGTTGTCCATAAAAAGAAATTAACAATTTAAAGGAAATAACAAGGAATCAACCATATCTTTCGCTGCCCAGAAAAAGGAAACACAGTCTAGTAATGAATGTTACTGTGTCTAAAGAAATCTCTACAAAGGGTTGTGTAAGCACTAGGTGAATGGCCGGGTAGAACACTCGTTGTGTAATGATAATCACACGGAATGACTGGAAATCGCATAATATAAACAATTATTTATTCACGTGATATTAATGAAATACAATAAAATCGTATGGCATATACAAATGGTAGAGACAAAATCCCTGCCAATATATATATACAAGATATACAACATCGATTGCAACGTATACACACACAGTCTTACACTCACTGTCATTCAATGTATATATTTAAGTGTATAAAATCGCTAACTAAAATCCTTGTCACATATTATATATAAATCGTTGTCCATAATTATATCTTTGTCACGCATTAGATACTAAATCTCTGTCATACATACATTATATATAAAAATCACTATATTTTAATACAAGAGATAAAAACGTTGTCTACCATGCATTTAAAATCGTTGTCTATCATATCTTTATAATCAATGTATATCATATATTTAAAAGGCGTTGTCTATCATAAATTTAAAATCGCAGTCATTCCATATATAAAATGCAGTTATGTACACAATTATAATAAAACGTAATCATATTTAAAATCACTATCATAACTGAACAATATCTATATAAAATCGTTGTCATACACAACAACAAAGAAAATAAATCATTGTCTATTATATATGGGTAAATGGCTGTAAACACATGGGCAAAATCATTGTCTAAGAAATAGATAAATAGCTTAGAAGTTCATGGGGTATGTGCTATGTGAAAATCCAAGAGAAATGGTGTGTGAATGTTGTGATCTAACAATAAAAAATGCTGAATTTTAGCATCTCAAACGCTGGAATCATCCAAAACAAAAACGTAGAGAATTACCATTCCTCAATGTTGTGCTTCATAAAAAAAAAAGACTGAGATTTTCCATTTAAGACAAGGGGAATTATCATTAAAAAGATGCAGAGATCTACCATTCCATAATGTTGAGGTTTACCATTCAAACATGCATAGTTTTATCAATCCAAAAATGCAGAGATTGGGCCTTCAAAACTCAGAATATTATCATTCACAAACGCAGATTTTTATCAATCCAAAACACAAATATTTACCCAAGTTTAAGCAATTAAAACCGTAGATAAAATCAGACTTTTCGTCAATCAAGAAGCGAAGATACTCATTCACAAGAAGGTGCAAATATTAGGGGTTAATCATAAGAGAAAAATGAAAATATAAGTAAGGGTTTGATAACTAGGAGAAATTTATCCTTCACTTATTATACATGCACAAGAAAGAAAGAAATTCAAATCTATAAGTCTTTAAACACCGGAGTGACGATCGTCGATTCGACTCCTGGCCGACTACTCAGGCATGGAATAATAACTAAAGGGATAAGTGACAGAAGATAAAAACTCATTTTTTCTTTGCATTAACCAATAAAAACAAACGCAGAGAAGTCATTGCAATAAGAGGTTGGGTTCGCCACGAGAAATCAATTCAGAATACAACGAGCAAGGGGATTACAAATACCATAGGAAAGCAATTGCAATAAATCTCATGGAAATGAAATCTTCAACTAAGAACAATAAAATAACATGTGTAAATTAAATTTCATTGCAAGTAACAACTTTAACAGGCATACCTTACCCAAACGTGAATTCTCTGATGTTGTTGTCTCGTGCACACTCAGTCCATATCTAGATTTTCAACCGATGTGACCTCACCAGTACCTCCCAGCCAATGATAGGGGTACTCTCCTTCCCCCCGATCCCCTCAAGCCGCAAAGGGTCCATGCACACAATACCAAATAATGCTATCACCCAGCTCACCTCGCAAGGTCAAGCTACCAGTTGTTACCCAAGCTGGCTATCCCAACTCCAACAAGAGAAAGTTCAGTCAAGAAAAAAATTTCAGCACTGTAACGTTACGCAAAAAAATGAGATCCATACTCCTCCTCCTCCATCCTTTTTATAGAGTTTTCAAGTTATTAGTTTCCCAAATTCTCATTAAATTCCTTTTTCATTTAATTGATTTCGAAAAACCTCACTCGTACACATGTCACCCGATCCTCTAGTTGCACCAGAAAATCAATTTTAATAATTAATTAAATATTCCTATTTCCCTCACCCACCTAAAGAATTCCTAAAAACACTCCTCGGTGTTCCAAAATTCCCTTACACTTCTTAAATGACTTATGCCTTACTTAATTCCTAGTTGAGTTCATAATTAGAAAGTTCTAAAGGCAAGATTCCTTACTAAGTTAGACATTCATCTTTTTCCTTGCGTTTCCCCTTTTCTTTAAGTTTCCCTTTTCCTTCGAGCTTCCTATTTCTTTTAAGTTTCCCTCTTTTTCCTTTTTAACTAAAAAAATCAATTTAGCAAGCGTAGATAAAACAACCCTTTTACCCTTTTTCCATTTTAATTTAATTAAATTAGCAAGTGTAGATAAAACAACCCTTTTACCCTTTTTCCGTTTTAATTAAAATTAAATTAGCAAGTGTAGATAAAACATCATTACCCCCATTTTTTTTAAATTAATCCTCGATTATAATTTTGACTTTAATAAATAAGTTGAATTTTTTACCCCCCTTCTTGTTACATGTTTATTTATTATTATTTTTTTTTAGCACAAGTTCTACCTAGTCCTAGGTTTTAATTTCACTAGTCTCGACGACATTTTTATTAGGATTTTTTTTTTTTTAAACTTACCTATGACATCTTTCATTTTAAGGCTGACAGTTTATTCATTTTGCAGTTAAAATCCCGAAGTTCCATTCAAGATGCACTAGGCTCTCTAAGGGTGCTAGTCACCTCTTTCATTTTCCTTTTGCGATGTGCCCTTCAAGATGCACTATGTGCTCCAAGGGTGCCACTCGCCTCTTTCCATTTTACTTATGCGACATTTTCTTTAGGATGCACTATGTGATCCAACGGTGCCACTCGCCTCTTGACTAAATTTGGTAGACGTCAAACCCCTGGAGTCAATATTCCGCCAGGTGATATTGTTGGAGACTAAGGGCCTCTAAGGAATAAGGCCCATGCCTTATTGCGCACCTCTCAGAACCATCATGAGAGACTATCATAGTCTGCCCTCATGAAATTATGCGTCTTCTCGAACTAGGTAATCATTAACCTACTGTTCGAGCCACAACAAGAGTGCTAGTAGGCTATTGCAAGGCTGCTGCCACACCTTTCCCTCAAAATCTCTGGTTGTCGTGCATGACTCCTCTACTCCACATATGAGTATGGTCAACAAGTTATCGCCAGCATGCATCCATCAATGAATTATGTTAGAAATAATAATGAATCATCATAACATCTACTCGTATGTACAAGTGTCACTTCAACAACATTCAAACACAACAATCCACTCCTTGACTCGATCAAGAGTCCAAGGGGTTTCATTGATGACTCTGCATCCTCAATGTCCAAATTCCTACACACTCAGGAGAACTCGGTCAATAGCAACTGTCTATGTAAATACTACAAAATAATATAATATCATATCCATAATATCTCATAATCATTATCAAAACGACAAATAGTATAATAACCCAGATCACTTGCACACAAGTTTCCTCAAAGAATAAGTTCGCTCAATGCACATAAGAGCAAGATGTTACATACACCCCCTCTTAGTTTAAAATTTGTTCTGAAGTTTCATAGTATATTAGTGACGAAATAAATTGTATTACAATATCATAAGTCTATCTATCAAACAAAAATGGAAATTGTTGGCGCATATCATATGCATCCTCCCAGGTCGCCGATTTCGGACTATATTTGTCCCACTGGACCTTGACCTAATCTATTGTTTGATGTTGTCGCCATAGAATGTGATGGTACAAAATATGGATTGTCTCCGCTGTGAGCGCACCCCCTTCAGATAGCTGCAAGGAACTCGTGTCAATAACATGTGTAGGATCACTAATTTATTGTCTCAAAACATATACATGAAAAACATCATGCATACGCCTCAAAGAATCAGGTAAGACTAGTTGATAGGCCATGGGCCCCTTATTTTCCAAAACCTTGAAAGGTACCATGAACCTAGGAGAGAGTTTATCACACTTTCCAAAGTTGATCGAAATCTTATGCAGCTTCACCTTTAACAAGACTCGATCGCCAACTTCGTAACTATGGTCGACACGATGTGCATCGACATAACTCTTCTATCGATCCTGTGCTTCCTTGATCCTTTGTTTTATTTTTTTCATTTGATCTTCCATTTCTTGGATCGCTTTTCATCCCACCAGGACCCTATCCTCAAGTCGATCCTAACTCAAAGGCGTCTGACATGGTCTCCCATAAAGAAATTTGAAAGGTGCCATATTAATGGTGCTTTGATAACTGTTGTTGTATGAAAAATATACCAGTGGAAATAACTCTTCCCAATGATTTTGTTGGTCCTTAACATACATACACAACATATCCTCCAAGATTTGGTTTTTTCGTTCAGTCTTCCCATCTATCTTTGGGTGATATGCGGTACTAAAGTTAAGTTGGGTTTACAAGGCCTCTTGGAAACTAGTCCAAAATAATCCGGTAAACATCGATCCTTGATCAGATATAATCCTCTTATGTACGCCATGCAACTTCATAATCTTGCTGATGAAAACTCTAGCTATGTCAGGTGCCTGATACATCGTACGCACAGGAATAAATGACCACTCTTCGTCAGAGTGCCGACTACCACAAAAATTTAGTCATGTCTCCTTACCGTAAGTTGCAATCCAACAATGAAATCTATCGAAATGACCTCCCACTTCGATTCTGGAATAACATGTGGTTGTAGCAATACTATCAGATGTCTATGTTCAACCTTCACCTACTGACATTCTAGACATCTTGCCACATAGTTGACTATGTCTTCCTTCATACCTTTTGAGAAGAATAAGGGTTTAAGGTATGCTCTCATCTTCATGACTCCAGGATGATCAATGTACATGGATCTGTGACCCTCATTTAGGATCAAACTCCTCAACCCGTCGTTGGGTGGTACGTAAATTAAATTTTTTAAATCTCAATAATCTGTCATCGTCTAACGTAAATCCTTCAAATCTTGGTACCATCATTGTGTTTTGTCCGATAAAATCCTTGGCCTCCTTGTACCAGTTGTAATGACCCTTTTCTTATTACTGTGAATAATTTCATAACTAATCCTAAACACTAGCTAAATTATAATTAATTATTATATAACCTTAATAGGTTACAAGTTATTAATTAATTATTTTGATTATACTTAGCTGAAGTATGATTAACTCCTTGATTAAGGGTTAAATGAATGAGTGATTATTAAATGAGACATTAAATGATTAATTATTAAATTAAGGATTAGTGATTAATCGATCATTAATTAAAGTAATTGATTAATTATGTATTAA